>CABFOV010005493.1:27724-42167 GCA_902141375.1 Timema poppense
AAATTTGAAGAAAAATTATATTTGGTTGGGCACGAATAAAAAAGGTTGATTACCATTGATCTAATCCACCAATAACCTAATTGTTTAAAGGACTCAACATAAAGGACTACACTTGTGGCAACCCATAGAGCCCTAACCCAGAGTAATAGTGTCTCATTCCCTGATTATAAAACAATCTTTCAAAGAATTTAAACCTTTCACCTGATTTATAGATGCTATAAGTCATATTAGTTTTTAAACTTTCTTCAGTCAAATTCCTTGGCGGGCACGGCCTAACCACACCTTCCAGATCTTCATTAAAAAGGTAAACAAATTAACTGACTACACCCCCTTCCAAATCTTTATTTAAAAAGTATACAAAATACCTGATAGTTGTACTAGAGAGTATAGAGAGTCACTCTAAACTTTAGTAAAGCCCAAGTCGTATGCTAATAAAACCACGACAAGAGGGAGAGCGACTTTAATAAAATCCATGACATGATATAACATCAAAATATGTGTTAATTTACTATTATCTAAAAATACACTATGATAATAAAACTCAATGGAAAAATGGTTTACACCCTGAAATCCTTTGCGCACAACTTGGTGCATCATGTATACAAGATTTTGGGGAACACTGCATGATTCCAAAACTACATCAGCAGTAATAAAAATGTTTGATCCCTACAAAAATTATACCATTCTTCTACTGAACTATTCTCTCTTTTCTATTCCAATGTGTCCAAATGTAATTTTTTCAAGACACATTCAAATACCTTTTAAAATAATAGTGAATATTTTAGTAAACAAAATAAAAAACTATTTGCACTTATTTAAGAAAGCAAATATTGTCCTCAAATTATAATCAACACAAATGAATTGATAGAAATTAAATTTATATTAAGAAATTATTTAAGTCTATTAGACACATAGCAAAATTAATGTGTTTATTTTCCTTTAAACATGTTACTTTATTGTGTGTTTTAAGAAACCCCAGCCTAAGTTTTATCGTCACAATAAATTAATATTAAAAGTATTGTATGAAACTTAGTAATACAAGTGAAAAAGGGTATTAAAACATGACACAAACTAGAAAGCATAATACATTATTTAAAAAATATAATGCATATTAAATTTGTTGAACATTTGGATCTGTCATACAACTTTGCTATTGATTATTCCTCTTTCAAACACGAGCTTGTCAAAAATGAAGGCCTTTTTAACAAGACTTCTCTACTTGGCTTTTTGGTTGAACTACTTTGTACCTCGAGCTACATCACTAATGCCACACATGTATGACTAAACTATTTTATTTGTGTGAAATTAAATACTTTGAATTGAAATATTAATTTTTCTTTTCACTTCCTCATATAAATTTATGTGATTGTGAAAATTTTAGACCTCAAGATTATAATGAATCTTTATGCTTTATGTGCCCCTAAATCCAAAAGAGTGTATTTTACAAATCTGTATGTTCCCTGGTTGATCTGCCTGCCGTCTCCTTGGGCCTAAATCCAAAACAGTTTGATAGATTTTGTTCAAACTTAATACAAGGGTGTTTCAATAAGTAAGATAACAAGACCTCTCATGTGCGTAACTGTCCATATTAAATGTAAGTTCCCACCAAGTCAGAGTAGATAGATCACACTAGATTGTGCCAAATATCATTCATACCGTCCAACATCAGTTGTAAAATGGTGGGACTAGCGGAAACGTGGTCAAACATTGAGGTGTGTAGTGTGATTAAAATCATCTGAAATTCATCGCCAACTTGTTGAAGTGTAAAGTGCAAACATCATGTCACATAATGAGGTTTGGGTTTGGTGCACGGCCCTTGATAATGTCAAGAAAGATGTTAGACGAGCAGTGATCCAGCCTGCCAAGCATGTCCTCCACAGATGAAGAGTTTTGCCACATTAAAGGTTTGGTGCAAAAGGGTGTGCTTCTTGTTGATTTCCTTACCCAGGGAGATACTGTGAATGCTGACAGCTATTGTGACACATTGAACAGGCTGCGAGAGGCAATTTGTTGAAAATGACCTGGGTCGCTGAGCAGAGGCATCGTATTGCTGCACGATAATGCCAGGCCACACACTGCCAACCACATATGTGAGTTGTTATAGCGCTATGATTGGGAGGTACTGGATCATCCTCTCTACAGCCTTGACCTGGCACCAAGTGATTTTAACTCTTTGGACCAGTAAAGAAGCACCGATGGTTAAGTTATTCAATTCGTCATGTCCTGGCTTCAGGCTCTTGACACCAATTGCTTCCATGCCGAGATAGATGCCTTGGTGTACTGGTGGAACAAATGCTTGAACAAAAATGGGGAATATATGGAAAAATAATCTGTACTAACGCCATAATACTTATTATAAGTTTATATATTATTGAAATAAATTCATTTATATGAAAGAGCATGTTACCTTACTTATTGAAACACCTCCATATTTAGATGGTGTATGGATGTCCCTAGGTTATACTTCCAATTGGTTACTATCAAGTAATAATTCTTTTGAATAGATTAATTAAAACACTCAACTTTTGGATCTACTTAATTTCTGGTTTAGGATGATGGTGGTTATTTTACCAAGTTAAAATATATACATTTTTGTCACAATACCATTTAATTAAACCAAGATGGTCACACTTACATTTTATTTTTCTCTTTAAAACATGTCAAATATATATCTGTAATTTCTAATTTTATTTAAATAAAATGTGTATGATAAATATCAAAGCTGGGTAAAACACATTTTATAAATCTACTCAAGTTTTTGGCTTGTTTTGTCAGACACATATGTTCTTTTGGAAAATACTCCAATGTGTTTAACAACTATATATTTAAGACCCAAACATTAAAATAATAATCTTATATTCCTTACCTTTATCAAATTATTATTAGTTCTAATTGAGTTTATTAATACTTATTTTAAGCAAAGTAAAATAAAAGATTGAAATATTTCACAACACTTTTGTTTTTGTTTTTGCAGGAAAATTCTGAAGAAATGTACAGCTTGGATAATGATTCCTTCCTAAATAGCTTAGAAGCAATGACTATCCAAAATTATTGGACAGATAGTGTCAAGCACACTAAACTTTAATGGGTAACATGAAATGTAAATAAACTAGTAATTTTATTTGGTAATTATCCATTACAATTTCCAATTAAATAAAATGTATTGCACTACTGCCTAAAATTGGGTAAACTTACCAAATCTATTAGTTATTTTAATTGTATTAATCTGAGAGCTGGTGTTGATTTAATTTTAAATCACATCAAATGTATGGAAGGAATTTGGTAGAAAGAAAGGTTTAGATATTTTTTTTTGCAATTAACATTGTTTCATAGATATTTATGCCATCCATCAAAAGTGACAGCTGCAGATCATATAACTTGACATGTATATATGAAACAACTTTTAGTAACTTTTGTAACTGTCAGATTCCTACCATAATCTTAATATAGACATTTTTTTAGACCTCTAGTTAAAAAAAATATCTATGTTTGTACAAATGAATGTAATAAATGTAATATTCTATAAATATAGTACTCAATTTGGGAAATACATTAGTTTATTCATTCT
Source organism: Timema poppense (assembly GCA_902141375.1). Taxonomy (NCBI): domain Eukaryota; kingdom Metazoa; phylum Arthropoda; class Insecta; order Phasmatodea; family Timematidae; genus Timema; species Timema poppense. Next base: position 31,293 of record CABFOV010005493.1, read on the forward strand.
AATAACAGCACTTTTATTAATGAAGATGCAAGGAAAATTCAAATGCGTATTAGCACTTCTTCTTACCACCCGTTAGGGCTATATGTTGATGTACTAATTACACTAATGGTTTTGGGGATGAGGAAGATTATAGTTAGAGGAAGTATAACCACATTTGTTTGGATGGAGAGTGAAAAATAATTTGGGAAAAACCACCTCCTGCTGTACACCGGACTAAGGTTCAAACCTCGGTCTCCCTGTTATCAGCAGTCTAGTGTTATTGTGAGAGTAGTGCCTTAGATCACGCTGCCATCGAAGCAAAATAAATGATTATTAAAAAAACACATTTAAATGGATTATTCCTGTCAAAAATCTTCCTGAACAATTGTTTGTTTGATAACTAGATTTTTCACAATACAGGAAGATTTAAAACTCCCTGTTCACAATGACAACTTTGGCCCAACGAATCCAATTCTTCTTAACTAACGGCCCTAGTGTGGTCGTAGTTGTAAGGATACATGAGTTATGGTCTCTATTTTTTCAGTTTTGATGACAATAAAAATTATCTGGCCGCAATAAATCAAATATTGCTTTCCAAAGAAACAATGCCACCGAACGTCTGTATTAAATTACCAACAGTTTCCTCTTTCAGTTTGCTCTCCTATCCTCCTTTCATTGTTTGATTCAAATCTTGCTTTAATAGATTTGTTTAATTTTCTTACTTACTCATTAGCATCAGGAACTTGAAAGCTCATGGATACACATAAAAAATTATGCCAAGTTTTTTTATTTTGAGCCAGTCCACCTCATTACACCCTATCTTTGTCTTGAGCTAGTTCTATCCATTCCACTTATCTTTGTCTTTTTGAGCTAGTTCTATTCAGCCCACCTCATTGCACCCTATCTATTTCAAGTCCATTCAAATGTTATACCCTCATCTGCGTCTAGGTCTTCCCAATGGTCTCTTCCATTATTGCTGCGTGCCTTGCCCATTATTACCTATTAAATTTGGTTACCCTAACATTGTCTGGTGATGAGTTTGTAACCCCGACCCTAGCAAACCCAAATTAGAACAGTAGGGTAGAGAATTGCTCTTAAACATTTTATTGAACAATCAAAGGTAAATTAATTTATTTACAAACAACTAAATATCACAAGATTGAGTAGTGAAAGGGACAGACTTAAGAGTCCAGCCATAAAGTGTACAACCCTTTTCCTATGCTCAATATGGCGGCATTAAAAATGCCACATAGTATAAAACACACAGAGGTGGCCCAAGAAATATAAAGTTTATAATCATTTAAATCCAAAAACTATAATTTTGGAAAGGTTAATAAGAATAATGGTATCAAGAGTGCCCCACACAAGCCAAACAGATAAATATTAAGTTCTTCAACATCATCACATGACCTGAGAGACCGCTAGGAAGGCAACATGGTGCATGGGCTTAACTCATGGAACACTCATCGCTCACCCAGAATGCTCTAATAGTTGAAGGATCTCGATGTAGAAACTTCTGCCAATATCTAGGAGCATCTCAATTATATCATCTAGAAATACAAGCCACACCAGCCTATCCTAGTACTCTCTTCATTATAACGGGAGCCTTACTGTGGATAGGATGGCTTGAGACTCTTCTGGTATTTTGATGTAAATACATTATGCAGTACACCCCCTCTCCCTCTCACATATATATACAATTTAGTAAAATAAAAAGATGAAAATCACAATTAATATTCCAAAAACAAGAATCAACAAAGCACCATTATCTAAGATTTGTGCCAACAATCAAACGGTAGCGTGTCATTGTTGTGCACAAAAGGACTAAAACATATTTAAAAAAAAAAAATTGGCACAAGGTATTAACAGTATAAACTAAAATTGCTAGACATAAAGATATTAGACTGTAAAAAAAAATATCCTGTTCCAAAAAGACTATTAGGGCGAGAGAAAAGTTACATTGTTGGGAGTGTGAAAAAAGGCTATTGCATAGAAAATGAAAATTAGGTCTTTAAATATAATAAAAAAATTGTAATACTTAAAACCGAAAGATAGGGGGATGCTATGCTGCATATAACACAAGCAATTTATAAAAGAAAATTTAACATGGTAACTTCATTTTTTAGGTACCAAATTTAAAATGCAACAATAACCCTTAAAAGGTAATAAAATAAAATCACTCTAGACTCTAAAATGTTAAAATGGAAAGTTCAACAAAATGAGCAAAGTGATGTTACTTTCAATGTCAAACCATAAGAGACAATTAATTAAAATGGTATAATGTTGAAATCGTATTAAAGAAATAATTATTTATTTAAAATAAAACTCCATGAGTCCCAAAATCCATTCTAGCTCCCTCATGCTTGGCATAGTGAAATTATTAAAACAAGTTACAAAATAAACAAAAGATAAGGTTATAAATAAAATTAAGGAAAAGACTTAGTTATCCTCATTACTAAGCAGGGTTAAAGAACAATTAGAGAAAGACTAAATCTTAAAATTCAAGAAAATTAAAGTGTAATAAGGGTAACTAAATCAGATTACATTCAACCTTAGTGAAATCTAATGGTGAAAAAACGTTAAACTCTTGGAAAGAGCTATTCACATTACCCACGCCAAAAACTGGAAGTTAGTCAAAAAGGAATTTAGAAACATTTAATACCAAAATAAAGGGGCTGAATGGATTTGACCTAAAAGGCAATATTATTATACTTGAAAAAAACTATATCCTGGAATTAAAAGATATTAATAATTAGTACAAAACACTAAAAAATAAATAATAGATGTCAGTGCCAAATCCCACCGCCAGATGGTAGATCCCATCACATGGCGTAATTTAGTATCGCCTTCTGTCCCCAGATGGAAACTCTTGTCCTGTTACTAATAATAGTTGATGTTTTTCCCTCCCCTCCATATAGTGTTAGTGTCATAAACAAATAGATATTAAAAAAAAAAAATTGAGGTAAAATCAGCTCAACAGTCATTTCTGTAGCATATTTGAATATGCTACAAATTTATTGTTAAACTAAGATGTTAGGATACTTTCTGGTGGTTTAGAATTATGCATAAAAGTTATATATTCTTAATGAATGGTGACCATGGATGGGCTGCATTGCCAGGCCCCTTATTTCTGCAGTCTCTTGGAGATGTAATGCCACCTTGATGCTAGTGACCATAATAGATAAAAATATAATTAATGAAATAATTGCATTACTACTTTGTTATAGGCTGATTTATTTTAAAATATGAAAGTATTTATTATTACATATTGGTGTAACTTGCCACTTGAGTACATTTTGGCTGTTGGGAATTTACAGTTATACTTGGAAAATCAAGAAAAATTACAAAACATGAGAAACTGGTGCTATTTTAACAATTGAAAACAGAGCACAATAACAAATGTGGTGTCCTTAAGTCTATTAACAAAGTGACAAGCTTATTGTACACATCATTTTGCTGATACAACATTTCCTTTGTCTTCTGGCCAATAATGCTGTAGGCTGATGTTCTTCCAGCCAATAATAAATTCACAACATGACCCACAGGCAAGAGCAGTGAGCTATATGGAAAATTACCGATTCATTATAAATTTAACTTTAATAATGAAAATATTTGGCCTTCCCATCCCAATGTCCACTTGAACCCTACTTTATTTTCAAATAACCTAAATTTATTCTTATGTAAAGTAAGAGACCATGTTTCACAGACATTAAGAACAAATGGTAAAAATATTGTATATCATATTTCTTGACAAAAGGACAGCTGTAATAACTTAATGACAGAGTAATATCCTACATTTCCCGACTGTATTCTTTTCCTAATTTCCCACATAGTAATATTAACAATTTTTTAATATCTATCATATATATTGTGTAATTTTCCAGGATTCACTCTTCATTAAAAAGTTTTATGATCAAATGCAGCACAATGCTCATGATAAATATTCAAAAATGGTTGAGATTACAGTATGTAAAAATTTAACCAAACACATCTATTGAAGCTATATATATTGCCAAGACATTTGTTATGAAGGCTACAAAAAATGGACCTTAACTCACATTCCCTTCCATCTTACCTTAAGCCTCTGATTATAAATGTATAGTAGCACAGCCACACTCACAATTGAATCTAGGCATGCATTGTCCTTTTCAAAAACATAATACACACCACCACAACTAAAATGTGTACAACCTTTAATTTGTTTGAAAGACATTTGGAATGAATAAGGAAATGTTCATTGTAAATGTCAACAGTTAACCTATTTAACACCGTTACCTCAGAAAGACAAAACAAAATCGAAACACGAATAGCTAAACTTATTCAATTGCATGTATACTTAAATCATAAATATCTTACTTTTATTAAAACAAATATAAGTATTGTATAACAACATCCCTTCCCAATTCTGTAATCGATTAAATCTTCACACATTAACAAGATTTAACTTTTGAGCAAAATAATTAAACTTAACATAAGGCAAGGATTTAGTCATTATGTCAGCAATTTCTTCATTTGTTTCTACATACATTATTTTAAACTTTCCTAAAGATATGAGATCTCTCACAAAGTGATGTCTAACATCCACATGTTTAGACCTTTTAGTTTCAAAGGTTTGAGCTATAATAAAAGTGGATTGATTGTCCTCAAATAGAACTATGGGCTCAACCGGTTCACAAAATTCACTTAACAAATTCTTCAAAAATATACTTTCAGACAATATGAAAGTGCATAAAATTTCAATTCACAACTACTCATACCTACAATTGATTGTTTTTTAGAGCTTCAACAAATAATATTTACATTTAATTTAACTATAAAGCCTAATATACTTTTCCTATTGTTTGTATCAGAGGCGAAATCAGAATCGACTTAAGCACAAATTCTCAAATCTGTATCATCTGATTTTACAAAATTCAGACCTACATGCTGTGTATGATTTACATAACGCAATACATTTTTAAAATGTTTTCATTGAGTCAAATTAGAGCCATTTTGGAATCTACCAAAGTAAGATACTGAAAAACATAAATCAAGTCTCGATCCCAACACATACATGAGACTCCCTATAAGTTCCTTGCAGGGAAGCTTATCCTCAAAATTTTGTTCATCTTTTACCAAATTTAATTTAGGTTCCAATGGAATTTTACTTGGTCTATATTTAATCATATAAAATTTTCTTAATATCTTTAGAATCAAAATTTGTTAACTAACCACAATATTACCATTGTCACACTTAATAATATCCAACCTAAAAACTGAAATTTTGTGTCAGAACTTAAATCTCTCATTTCCATTTTTGACATCAAATGTGGTTTAATAATTTCTAAATCAACTTTAGAACTTGACACAAAAATATTATTATTATTATTATTATTAGCACCGCGTCTTACTACCCATTCAGGTTATACACACTTACGCTAATGTGTAATGGGAGGGTGATTGTGAGATGAAATGGAGGACCTACAGTTTAACTTGGAATCCGAACCACGGTGGAGGCCTGGCATTCCTCACATTCACAAGATGTCTTGTCAGAGGTGAAGGAAGGGTTTGGCAATCAGATAAATCTTTGCCAGGACCGAGGATTGAAGACACAAAAATAAATCAACCCAAATTAAAATATATGTTGAGCCATTATAATATAAGCAAGGATCTACCTTAGATCTGTTAGAATTTTCTTGGATTAATTCTAAATTAACAAAAATAAATCAACCCAAATTAAAATATATGTTGACCCATTATAATATAAGCAAGGATCTACCTTAGATCTGTTAGAATTTTCTTGGATTAATTCTAAATTAATATACTCATTCCCACACATGGGACTTTACCTTAACCCATATAAAGGACTTTTTTAATTCACACACTTTAACTTCATTGAACTATAAGCCTTCCGGTCACTGTTGATTTAACCTTACTATACATAATGTCCATGACATGAAACCACACTGTCAAAATATGAAGGCATAGCAACAAGTAATTGGTTAACAATTTCACCTTCATCCATCTTGCCTCTAGCAGTTGTTAACTCATCACTTGTCGCTTCAAATTCATGGAAAAATTCCTGCAATGGTTTTCTCCAATTCTTTTGTGCATAAACAAGGGATGTCATGCCTTTTTTTTTCATAAGTAGATTGTAGAGCTTCCATGATGTCCTTTGCTGTATTTTCCCCCAAAATCATTGTCAGGAGATTGTCTGCAATTCTTTGATTCACCAAGATGTTACGTGCTTTAAAATCGTTATCCTTTTCTTCAGGGGGTTCGTCGACCAAAACATATAATATATCATTCTTTTCTAAACGTAATCTCATCCTAAACTCCCAGTTCGTGAAACTATTTCTATCAAAAGGTTTAATTCAGGACTGAGAACAACCAGACACTGCCATGATGGTGTCTCACCCAACCCATTTCAACATCAAATATTAACTTTATACCAACTATCCTAAGAGTTTTTGCTCACAATCCACAGTTTGTTCTGGGCCCATAACTTAATCAAGAATGTAGGGATTCATATATAGAACAAACTATTAAGGAGAAACAGCACAGTTATATTTAATAAAGACAATACGACTACATTATATGTCAAGGGACAGCTGTTAGGTACTGTGTAACAAAAAGCAGCAATAAAGGTCACATGACCTATATAGCAGTGTTGCCTCAGAAAGACAAAACAAAATCGAAAAATAAATACCTAAATTTATTCAATGTACATATATACTTAACTCATAAATTTCTTACTTTTATTAGAACAAATATAAGAATTGTATGACAACAAATACCTGATAACCAGAAAAATGAATGCAATTAGCTCTTTATGCAGTTATATTTCTGAACAGATTATGTAGGGCTCCTAAAACTTGATGTTTCAATTGAGTTAATCTGATTTTTGCCTTTAATACATTTTACAGATTATTATCAAGACAAATTCCAAAGTCAAGCAAAATTTAAGCAATTGGCTCAATATGGTCTCTTTGAGTTGATGTATGAACTTAGGTCCATACATATTTTTTAAAACATAACATCTTTAGGATGATAGGACATAAACTATCGCTCATATAAGACTTTATTTTTTATACATTGAGATTGATCAAGTTGGATGATTTTGAGTAGTTGTACAATTAAAACAGAACCCACTAAAATCACAAGATAAACAGAAATAGTGATTATTTTTTGGGTCGACTTATATTCTTTGCATTATAATGTTGAGCTATGATCCTTTGTGCTGTATGTTTAAACATCAATTTAGGCTATTATATTTGTAACGTCATCTAACGCGCATGGCTGTTGAAATTTGTTTTTGGTTTAGCTCTTATAGATTTTGGTGTGAGGTCACATTGTGTAGTCTCATTTGTATATGTTAAAAATGTCTTCAAACAAGATAAAATTATAATTGTGTCTAGTTTGCAAGAGTTGGGATTGCTACAGAAAAAGGTGAAATGTGGTTGCTCTAAACGATTATTTTGTGTTTCTGAAAATAATTATTCTTTGGAATTTAGTATGAGGTGTGCCACCTGTTCACGATTGAGATGCATGGCAGACAGATAACCCCTCAATTAGTTGAGTTACTTTTTCCCTCTTTTATTTCCTAATCAATGTGCCATAGTTTTTTAATAAGTAAATTATGTTATAAAACAGGAACATTTTGGTTTGAAAAAAAAACTAACTTAAATGTTCGATATGTACTGTCCCTTATTTGAGAACCTCCTAGAAAAAAAAAACATAGTACTTCATACGTTGTTTGCCTTAAAAAGTTAGAGTTGAAGTATTACGTTGGTAACTTTTCATCCTGGAAACACACTACAGCATCTCATAAACCTATTTGAGCCACTTTGTTTAGTGCCTTGTCAATGCCAACTATGACATGCACACCTTTTTAACACTTCTTCAAGCTCAATTTGAAAATATTTAGCTATTCCATACATAAATGTCAACCCTATTTCTACTTTTTTTAACACACATAGAGCTCTGCAAAACTATTCTGAAGACACCGTAAGATTTCATCACTAGGCATTCTCATTAGGCACCGCTGGTGGTATTCACAATAACACCAAATACATTCATCCCTTGATATTCAATTTTCTTCATGTTGTTGATTAAAAATTCTTCCTAATTTTTTCACTATGCACAGCCTCAATTTTTTACATTATGAATGAGTTTAGTGGTTAAAAAAGGAACAGCCATAACAGAATAATAGAGGATGGGATAAGTGTCGCCCGTGGAAGTATAAGATAGAGTAATTGGGGTTTAATCACAAAAGTAGTTGAAACATAAGGTATAGTTTTGGAAATCTTTGTGCCTAAATTGTACGACAGATCTTGGTTAGTATACCCTTTGTTGTGCTTTCTGTTAATATTGCTGAGCAATCTTTGGGTACACATTAGTTGACATGATAAAAAACACATTCATTACTTTAAGATTATAAATTATAATTAAACATAATTTCGGATGTAGTAAACACCACTCAAGACATTAAGATATTTGAATAAGATAACTAAATAAATCAATAACATAAAACATTGGCACTACTTACAATGTTCACAAGTTCTTGCTCACATTTAAACCCCCATTTAATAGTTTGTTTTATCCTTACATACATTGAACTCTTTACACTTGTATCACATTTAACTTTTATGGTTTAAAAGTAAAAAAGTTCCATTTCTTGTGGTCACCTATCTAGACCATTCATCTCACAAGGTATTCTTCATTTCATTGTACACTACCCGATACAACAGACTACAAACACTGCACACATGGTTGAGAATTGAAATTTGCTGTAAAATTAAATGAATTATCTTTATAGGTCTTTAAATAGCTACATATATAATAAAACCTTGCAATTTTTTGATTGTTTTTGTTAGAGAATAATCTCCTTCTTCACATCCATTCATTTCTTTCACGAGGCACTCTTGTGTTTGGGCATGATTGTTAAGACATGCTTTAAAGTGTTGCTAAGGCACTGGTTTGAGAATAGGTGAGGTATGAGCAGTTTAGTGCAGTTCTAAGTGCATGGCTGGGTCAGTTAAGTCAAAGGCCTCCATCTTTATCCAGGCTACCACCATTCTTCCTCTAATTGCTTCAATTATTTTCCTCTCACTTTCACACTTTACCTTAGAAGAGTCTGAAAACCTAAAAATTAAATTGATTAATTTAGTAAATTAATAGACATTAAAGTACCAATGAAAGAGATAATTGTGTGTGTGTATATATATATATTAATACACAATTTTTTATATATATTGACCACCACCTATACTTCACAATTCTTTCACAGTTACTATGGCTCATGAAAAAGTAATAAAATGATAAAAGGCTTTTAAATAAAAAATTACTTCATTACATTTTAGTATAGTAATTATAACACTTATCCAACACTTTATCTCAGTTGTTAGTGTGTTTTTATAGTGAGCTAAAGGTGCCGGGTTCAATTCCTGGCATGGCTGAAAAATTTATCATTGGTGAAATGTGGGTTTACCCTTACACAATGATGAATTAACATCCGGGGACTAGATGTTGTACCTTTCTTAGTCTTAAGTTAGAGTTTAAGACGTATGAAGCTACAACAGGCCTAGCAAGCCGGTAGTGAAAAATATATAGATTGAATATAAAAAACCAATTCATGCCAGAGGCTGGAAACAGTAATGTATGTAAAAAATAATTATAACACTTGATTGAATTTACAACTCCTATGAAAATGACACAATTTTTTCATAACAGTAAATGAGCATTAAGAATCAAGATTGAAATTGACTTATTACAAATTAAGAAAACTTTTTAAAATCTGCTATTTATCTTCTTTTAAATTAATTTAAGAAAGGCTACTGGTGGAAAAGAGCTACTCTGGTTAATATATTTAACAACTTAAGTATAAGGCATCATATTTTACTCACATCTACAATCGGTTCACACTGAAAGGTCGCAGTTTTACCTTGACCGATTATAGTATGGCATTATCTTATAAGTAGACTGTAAATTTTCCATTTATACTATGCAACGTTTTTCCCCTTTTCTAATATTAATATGCCATCTATACAGACATTTATTTCATGGGACATCTAACAAACCTACCCAGTTGTATGGTGTTTATTTGAGTTTAAATGCATATTTTTGTGAATATGCATATAGCTCCATAAATACATTGTTGTGTGTACTTAAAAGAATGTGTTGATTTAAAAGAATATTTCCTCAGTTCTTAGGGAAAATTTAAAACCCTTAACAGATATAGTAACTATTTTAACAGTGATCCTGTCAGGTAGTATAAAGGTTAATGAAGGTTGTTTGATGAGCTGTCAAACTGTTACCACTACTTCTAAAGACAGACTTGAAAGCAGCAATGGAAATTGGAAAGGAAGAAATAATTGCTGTGACTGGTTGGCTGTATTTCTTGAGTTTTCTGAATCTTGAAGATGCAGCCATCATATCTGCAATCGGCGTTTGTGAGCGGAAGGAGTTTCAGAGTAAACTGTAACGCCACCAACATATGTAATGCCCACAGCAACTTTCTAATATGTAACACCAACAGTCTATTGCTGTTGCTATGTAATGGCTCGACTCTGACCTCATGTACTACTTTGGTGTGTAACACCTTGTGGCTGTCATTGTTTTGTGCAACACCCCTCTTTCCATATATCAACTGTTTCAGGTGTAGAACGAGCCGTTTTAACTCATTATTTAATCTTTTTAGTTTATAAATGTATAATTATTAATATATGAAATCAACAGTGCAATATTTTAGAATATATTAAATATCAATGAAAACCAAAACAATAAAAGTTCAATTTATTAGTTTAGCAGATACCATTACTAGTTTAACGGCCAAATATATAAGTAATTAGTGTATACAAATATATATGACATTTCTTATTGACTAGGATTCCACTCAAAATAAACTATATCAATCGT
>CABFOV010005494.1:4468-21338 GCA_902141375.1 Timema poppense
GGGGGGGTACAAAACATTGTTGCATAACACAGATATTGTACCTAAATTTTAATGTTGAGCAAATAATATTATTCATGTTTTGAAATAATTATACTACCGAGGATGGGGAGATCGGGTGTATTTTTTCTAAATATTTTTTCTTTCTCCCTCCATGCAAATGCAGTTACACTTCATATAGGCTACATTCAACCTTCCTCATTCCTAACACATTAGTGTGATTAGTATATAGGCGTACAGCCCGAACGGTTAGTAAGACGCGATGCTAAAAAAATAAAAGTGCAGCTGCATAAAGAAGTCGACCCCTAGTGACCTTGTATGTTTCTGATAACTACGAAGCAGCAAACGATCTAATTATGTTCTTCACAGAATCCGCCTGGTCAGCTCAGTGAGAGCATTGACGCGCGCCTAAGCCATAAATCCAGAGTACGAGTCCCGTGTGTTTAAGTGTTAATTTTCAATTATACTTTACTTCATATTTGGATGAACGAATGTATTCAGTAGTAAATAATTATTTAAATTCTTAGTTTGTTTAGTAATTAGTTTTACAGGTGACCTGGTGGTATAAGGATAAGGTGTTAAACTTCTATGTTGGGAGTCCGGGGTTCAATCCCCGGTCCCGGCACAGATTTATCTGATTGACAAACCCTTCTTTCACCTCTGACAAGGCGTGTATTAATCACAACTTGTGAATACTCAACATATTAAATATAATTATCTTTAAATCAGTAAATTACAATGTGAATTATACTGTCTGTCATTCTTTGTTTGTAGATGTGTAATATATTTTATAATTTTCTAATTCCTAGTAGACTATGTTATACAAATAAAATTATTGCTTATTTAAATTTTAAAACTTATAATTATTCATAAATAGATAAATAAAAAAAACGTGTGGGGAAGGTGGAGGGGAGGGGGAGGTAGGTGGCTGTGATATACTTTTGAGTGGGAATTTTAGGAAATGAACAGGGGAAATCAGGGAAAAAGTAAGAAATTTCATTGGTCTAGTTGAGTAGACACCATGAATCTAACCAGACGATGGTGATCATAGACCGTACAGTTCCCCTTTCGGGAAAAATACTAGTGCAGTGGTACCACTGGGAATCAAACTCGCGACCTTTATATCAGTAGCCAGTGCCACTGTCTACTAGACCAAGAGGCATGTCAAGACTGTATTTCTTAGTAGGCTTAAAATCACATGCATCTTGGCTTCTTTTGCAATATACTAAAGCCTGACAAAATTTTTTTCCCCCGGCGCAATAGAGTTAAACGCATACATATTACATATGCCACTATGGAACAGATGAAAACGAGAGAATTGATAGGAAATGCACCCGCATTTTCATGTAGGGAGGTTGATTAACCATTTAGGGAAAAAAACTCCATGATTACATCCGACTGGGATTTGAACCCCAACCTCCCGTCACCAGTAAACTGGACTAAATAATGTTTTCATTTAAACCGCGTGTGTATTAGTTTTTAATTTTAATTTTTATTCTAGTTATTTAACGTGCACTTTATGAACCTACTAATTATATCATCAGAACACGACTTATAAACTAATCCGACCCTTTAGAGCAGTCGGTAGCGCGTCTGTTTACTGAGATAGGGGCCCTGGACTCGATTCCCAGCTTGGCCGAAAAATGTATCATTCGTGAAATTAAGGTTTACCCTTTCACACTGATGAATTAACGGCTGGGGACTGGAAGTTGTGCCTGTCCAAGTCTTGAATTAGATTATAGGGCATATGAAGCTACGACAGGCCTAGCAGGCCGATAATGGAAAAATATATGGCTCTAATTTAAACTGACCCAGATCACATATTGGAAATAGTAATGGATATAAAACGTTTAAACTAACTTAAGCCTAGAATAGACACAACACCCGGCCCCCCAGCCGTTAAGTCATTACTATGAACAAGGAAACCCAAATTCCACCAATAAAAAAAAATTTGCAGCCATGCCGGGAATCAAACCCGTAACCCTTAGATATGTATCTTAGTAGACACGTTTCTAAGTTGTATCTCACAGGGGTTCAAACCTAATTTCTCAAAGAGTTGATAATGAATACATCGTCTTGAGATACAATGCCTAAACGATCTTGATAATGTCGGAGGCAAGCATGTATTATTGCACTGTAGTTTGATATTTCAGCACCATGGGCAGGAGCGTAACTATGACCCTCGCCTTCCCGTTGTTGCCCCAAAAAATAAGGTTTAGATAAAGAGAATACTTTTATCAGTTTTATGTTTAAAATAATTACAAAGTTGTGGTTTTAAATAAAATTACAAACCTTAGTTGTGGCTTTGTAGAAGGGCAGGCGCTTTAATGAATACTGCCAAATAGGTTTGCTATATCGATCTTTCTCAGCAATTCGTTGAACTTTAATAAAATTAACCCTATTTTCTAGTAGCGCATTGCCATGGTGAAGAACAGAGTTAAGCTCATTTAATTTTGTTAAATTGAGAAAAGTAATATAACATAGAATGTATAGTCCAACTACAGTCTTTCTGTGTTTGTTCGAACAATAATGGTGAATTAGTGGAAAAAATAGTGACCTAATTTTAATATAATACTATTTATCGATAACTCGCCCAAAGCTACAACTTGATAACATTTTTCGAATTGGAATGAAATGTTATTCCACCAAAAATTTAAACAATATTAATTAAAGTGAATGCGATTCTTCTCAGAAAGTGACACAGCAAGTATTAAAAAAATATAGTTGACTATAATTTTGTATGCATAAATTAATAAACCTTGTATTTTCTAGCATACGTCTTAGTATGAAATTTTTTTCTCTAACATGTTAGTATTATTTACATTGCAATCAAGGCCTTAGCTGGTGGGGGTGCTGGGGTTAAAACCCTCTTCTCCGAAAGGTGACAGTAAACAATTAATTCTGCCCCGTTTTGGTGGCCACATGGTATAAGGCACTGCTCTCACAGTATACTAGACTGCCGCCGATAACGAGGATATTGAGGTTCGAATCTTGGTCGGGTGTGCTGAGGGTGGTTTTTCCAAAATAGTTTTCCACTCCCCCTCCACGCAAATGCGGGTACACTTGCTATAAATATAGTCTTTCTCATACCTAAAAACTTTAGAGTAATTTGGACATAGGCGTGTAGTCCAAAAGGGTAGTAAGACGCGATTAAAAAAAATCGTTTGTGATTGTGTTCACTATTCAGACAACAAAGCTGGCCAGAAGAAGACAAAATATTGAAAAAAAGAAATGGGTAGTATTAGAGAGTGAGGGGAGAGGTATGAAAGAGGAGGGTAAGTCTTTGAGATTAGAAAATAGCAAAACCTTTCAACTTGAACCTATTCGATAATAAGCTTTGAAAACACGTCTCAAACAAGTCAGCAAAGAAAGAAGATTGAAAGGGAGGAATAGAATAACGGGGAAGGGCTGTCCCGCTATAAACCCACAAACATCTCACAGAAAAAGAGTGAAATCTTAAATACATTTGGGCAAGTTGGAAATACTTTTATTTGAAAAAGTACAATTTTGGCTTATGAAGCCAAACACACATATTTAAACCTTAAACTTTATTAGAGAAATACCAAATCATCTTCAAATTTATCCACGTTGGGTCATTGGTGGTATAAATTAATTTTTTGTGGGGGTGGGGGAGGGAAGCTAACCAACAAGGGGTTGTGAAGGACTTGTACCCACTCCCCAAGAGTTCCGGGGGCCCTCCCCTCAGCAAACGTTTGAAAATTGGGTGTCTTTAAGCGATTGGAATAATCTTCGAATCTTTTTGTTAATAAATACCCTTCTAGAATCTATTTTGAGTGATCTACCCTCTTAAAAAAATGCTGGTGCCCTTAACATTTATTTAGAACGGTCCTCCCCTAATTTTTATACTTTTAAATCAATGCCTTTGAATTTAGAAGCTATTTTGATCTTTTTTTAAAAATCTCATCAGATTTTAAATGATAAGAAAAATGTGAAATAACTCTAGAAAAGGGCAAAAATAACTTTAAGGGGCCAATGCCCCCTATGAAATCCTAATCCCTACTCCTACTCAGCTTTGGAGGAGGACGCGCTACGTAAATTTCTAAATATTGAACAAATTTAAAGCACTTTTATGGGTTTAATTTCTAAACTTAATTACCATAAAAACTACCTCCCGATAGCTTCTAGAGGGGTTAATTATTCGTAAATTTTTGGCTATGGCTTTTGGGGGATTATGCCCCCAAGGCCTTCCCACATACGTTGACCTGGCTACGGCCTTGCTTGCACTTACGAATCCAGGTCACAATCACCACCCCCGTCACAATCACCACCCCCGTCACAATCACCACCCCCAATTGTTCACAGGTGTGATTGCAAACTCTCTCTAAAATTTACAATAATAGCCAATGAGCGATACGGCAAATTTTTAGTCTGGATATCTCGCGAAAAAATTAAACAGTTTGAAAGTGTCCTCCATAATCGATGAGTTTGGTGACCCCTGCTTTTGACCAATTGACCACCGAAGCGGTTTACTAAAGAAAAGCAAGCCACTTTCGTTTTATTATTCGTAAATCATTTGCTACCATGGGAAAGTTTGTTACGGCTGAGCTTATATTCATGCATAGCGCCTAGCTGATAACGAATATCCCGCTTCGGTGGCCGCATGATCTAAGGCGCTAATTTGGCATTTGACTAGACTACCGAAGACGGAGAGATTGGGGCTTAATCCCGGTTGGATGTACTGAGAGTGGCTTTTCCCACCTGGTTTTTCACTCTCCCTCCACGCAAATGACCCACCTCAGTGGGGTAGTTGGCTAACGCGCTGGTCGTGTTAAGCTCAACTGCTGAGAACGGGGAGATCGAGATTCGAACCTCGGTCGGGTGAACTGGGGGGGGGNTACCTGGTTTTTCACTCTCCCTCCACGCAAATGACCCACCTCAGTGGGGTAGTTGGCTAACGCGCTGGTCGTGTTGAGCTCAACTGCTGAGAACGGGGAGATCGAGATTCGAACCTCGGTCGGGTGAACTGGGGGTGGTATTTACTAAATGGTTTTCCACTCTCCCTCCACGCAAATGCGGGTTCATTTCCTCTAATTCACCCTTCCCAATTCCTATTCCATTAGCGTAACTAGTACTTAAAGCGTATAACCCGAACGGGTAGTAAGACGTGGTGCTAAATATTATTATTATCCACGCAAATGCACAAATTAGTGTAATTATTATATTGCCATATAACCCGGACGGGTAGTTAGATGCAGTGCTAAAAAAAAGCGTATAATGCAGAGCTACAATGCACAATTCACAATAAACATACAACGATTGATTATGAAACGTGGTGATTATAAAGTCTTACTTAAATCTCTTATCTTTTATCCATATAAATTGACCTTACCTCTTTGATATACTAGACAAGGTCTTTAAAAATACTTCACTAAAGAGTTCACTCGAAAAAGAACGTTCATTAAACAGTATATTTTAAATATTTGTAAAATTAACTTAATTTAAGTGGTACATGTACTATTAAATCAAATGTGGTATTTATTTATCTGATTTTAATGATTTCATGAATATTATGATAGACTTTCTTGCCAATAGCAGTGTCAAAAAATGTAGTCTCTCCTCTTTATTTTCAATCATATTTACGATCGTAATCATTGACGCTAGAACTATAAAATTCTTTATAACAAACAAGTATGGCTACCAGAAGACATTTCAAACATGTGAAGATCATTAGTGTATTACCATCTGTTGTTTAAACTTGCGTTTAATAGTCTTGGATTCTCTTTTCGCATTCTCATTGGATGGAACGTTTCAAGTTCAAGGGCTGTCTAGACTTAACTTCATGCAGAACGCATCCAACAAAAAGCGGAGTACACACTAGCGAAACGAATGCCACGCCATCGCGAACTCGGTCTCGTATTCACGTCGGGGTTCACCAAAATCTGCTCAGGCCAATGGGCCTTTCTTTGCGCCAGTGGCTCCCAAAAGGTGGTCCGCGGAAACACTCGAGGGTCGGCGAGCTGTTTCTAGGGGGACCGCGACAACCACCAAAATGTAACAAAATAAAAAGTTAGAATAAGAATTAATCAACACTATGCTACATGAAAAACAAGTATAGAAATAGACTTGACATGCATTCAGATTTTCGAGTCAGTGTGTCCAGCCTTCAAAATGATCTTCAAGAAATGATGTGAAAAAAGAAGATTTTTCACTTATCTCCCTAATACTAGACCCAAATGAATACATTTGAACTTTTTCATGATTAATGCATTTTCATGTAGGCCCAACTAACCTTTTTGTGTTAAATATTACTATTATTTTCCCTATTATTACGACTAAAATTAGTGTAAGAATAAAAGTTTGTAAAAACACATTTGACTCAGATTTACTATGCTAAACTGCCAGTTTTGTAAGTTTTATAATATTAATTATTAATATTGGTTGGGGGGGGATTTTATATCACAGTTAAATTAACTTTATGTAACCCGCTTTGGTGGACGCATGATCTAAGGCGCTACTCTAGAAATATACAAGACGGGCGAAGATGGAGAGATTGGTGATCGATCCTGGTCTGGTGCATTGAGGGTGGTTTTTCCGAATTTGTTTTCCACTCTCCCTCCACGCAAATTTGGGTACACTTCCTCTAAACTAAGCCTTCCTAATCCCTAACACATCAGTGTAATTAGTACATAGGCGCATAACACAAACGGGTAGTAAGAAAAGGCGCTAAGAACACTTTATGCATGTGTGTAGCTCGAAGGAGTTATAGGACTTAGGGTAAAGTCTTTTTTTTATACGTTGTGCACTATTTACTATGCATTAATTCTAAACGCTATAATTGAAAATAGTATGTTTCAACTTCTTTCTCAATATATGCTATACGCTATTCGCTTTTATCCATGCGTTATACGTATACGAATAAAAACCCAGCCTAAACTAGAAAACAAGTAGTTCATAGACTGATTGATGTCCTAGTCCAGTCGGTAGTGCATCAGCTTACTAAAATAGATGTCTCAGTTTGATTCCTGACATGGCTAAAATGTAGTAGTACATTCCTCATAGAAGTGGTGGTAGCTGAAAGCTAGAAAAATATATAAAAGCAGTTAAAAAATAAATTATAAACCAATTGTTTGTTGTGAAAGTTTTGACTGACAAAATTGACAACAAATCAATAGATGGTCTTTAAGATCATATGGTTTAGCAAGTGGATACATGTGTTTAGATTTGCTAACTTTTGCTAGCTGTCACTTAGCTCTACACTCCTATGGCGAATAGACTATATTTATGATCTGAGAAATTTAGGGCTTGATTTACGATTAAGTTAATTTGTAAGTCATTGCTTGATATACTCATTGGGTTCAAAAAACGAAATTTAAGCACCCTTAACAAAAATGAAAGTAAGTCAATAGAATTTAGGGCTTTCATTCCACTTGGTCATCGTTTTTGGTTCGAATCCAATGTGTTTCAAGCTAGTATTTTCAATGTGAACTAAATGTAGTTTTCTCTTCTGGACTACACGCAGATGCGGGTACATTTTCAATAAGTCGTTAAAAGTATTTATGTTTAACTTTTTAGTTTTTAAATTGACTGGAACGTTGTAATTCATTAGAGCATATATTTTCCTGGATATTGAGAGTATCACGTCATCAAACATAAACATATAACATTAAAATATTATAGAGCAAGCAAATGTTAATTAAAAATATACTAAATAAACATACATTATATTCATAAAACATAAAATTGAATTTAAGAAAAAAACATTTAATGCTGACATTTTAAATTACACTTATCATTAGGGCGCTTTTTTTTTCTTAACTCAATACACATTTTTTAAACTATTGCTATAAACGTATCCTAGAGATTACTGGATTTAAAATATGAAATTATATTAAAACTCTTTGTAAATTCAGTTGTTGGTGCGTATTGTTTTCCTTTTTATTCATAACACTTAATTAGATGCTCAAAGGGATTTTTTCTTGAGTGATAAAAATCCATAGCACAACTTCCTTCGGAGAGAAAGTAAAGACGTCGGTCGGTCCCATGTAATGTCGATTGTGGCGTGTAAAATAACCCTGGAAGTTATGCGAAAGTATCTTTCCCGGCAAAATTGGTAGGCCCTTTCGCTCTCACTCATAGCAATTCTCATGCACTGATATAATCATTCGGTTCAGAAAGTACACGTTAAATACCTCAAATAAATAAAATAAATAGCACTTTCGTCGATTTTTATCATTTCTGATTTGACTAATTATATAACACTTTCGTCAATTTTTATCATTTCTGATTTGACTAGCCAAACTGTGCGCTTTGTACTGTTGTTTTTTTGTTACTATCACCATACCTTACTAACTATTCTGTTTATACGCATGTACTAATTACGCTAATGTGTATGTGTATCGTTGAATTTAGAGGCAGTGTACCCAAGTTTGCGTCTAGGAAATTTGGAGAACCACTATTGAAAAACACCTTCAGTGCACACGACCAGGATTCGAACCCTAATCTCGTCATCATCAGTCCAGTCTATTGCGAGAGTGATAGCCTAGACCAATGTACGAACAAAGTGGGTTGCACTTTATAGTCAATACTATGGTATCCCGTATACGGTATATCATCCTACCATCCATCGTCCTACTTGAGGATTTCGGAGATATATTGCAAAGCGGGTTGCATCTTAACTTGACGCACCTAAGCACTCAATGCGCTATCACACTTAGACACCCATATACGGTATAGAAAGAGAAGGGAGAACATGAAAAATCCACCCTGCGAGGTCTCTAATTTACCTGATGAAAACATTTCCCCCTTTCCGCTGAAGAGTATGAACACCCACTCTACTAATTTCGCCTGGACAACATTGACTTGCATTTCAAAATTACCTTTAAGCTACATACTGGCCGGAATATTCCTATAGGACATTTTTGTGAATAAACAAAATTACCTGAGCAGTGAACGATTTTTACAAAATAACTACGTTAAGGTTAAAAATAAATACATTTTTTATGATGTAAGACTATTTTTAGAATTATTTTAAGAAAAAATTGTTTTTTGTTTCAATGTTATAACTTATAAGGCAGCGTTGATGAATTTCTGCTTGATAATTCTCAGAATAAACTCCAAGGGGAGTGGATGCGTCAAAAAGGTATTTACACTGAGGAACAATAGGAATGACAAGTGAAAGGGATGGTACAAAGAGAAGGGATACTTGGTCTATTTGTGGTAAGTGGAAGCAGGGGATTGCAATGTTTCTGGGAAATCTAAGGCCTCACTAAATATCTCTTTTGTTCCTCGAATTACTACCCTTGCGCAGTGATGGCAATGATATCGATATATTTAATTCGATATTTAAGTATCCAATATAGCGATTGATTTATTGGTATATTTTAAATCTCAGACTTTAAAGCTTTGTCAATAAAAATAAATTGAACAGTTTTTTACTATTTTTTAAAAACTTGATATTTACTTATTTTTATCAATTATGTCTGCCATTTTCAACAGCTAAATAAAATTTAAAAACTGAAAAGTTCTAAAGTATTGTAATATAGAACAGCAGCCATATAAATTCTCCTATATCAGCGATTTTCAATTTTTTTCAACTCATGGCACACTGAATAACGCACTAAAATGGCCAAACCCACCATCAGTTTTTTAAGGAAGGATCTTGAGCGTGGTGAACGCACTTAGACAGGTCTTTCTGTACGAGTGAAACAATAATACACGTGTATGTTGTGTATTTTAATATTCATAAATGTACCAGTATATGTTAGTTATGAAATAAATGTAATAGTAGATGAATTTGTTTACTTATTGAAAATTAAAACAAATACCAAGAAATAAATGATCACGTGCATTTTTTTTATCAGTTATAACCAATACCAGAAACATCCTTCTCAGTATTTAAATGTGAATAAAGTTGCGATGCAATAAGTGAAGTGCACTCGGCCAGGATTTTTAACACCAACAGCAAACAGGACTAAATGAGCTTGACACTAGACAGCGTGCTCACCGGCACGGATAAAAGTGCATTCCCTTAGTTATAAAAATATCCAGTATTAAGGCGGCCTCGGACCAGCGAGAAAGTATCTCTCGGTGTCAGGTCACACGACTTAAAATTCAATGGCCTCTGTCATTTTCTGTAATTATCTTTTATTTATAAGCTTATACTCCCTTTCGTCATTCACCTACAACCACCATTTGGTAAGTCAATAAAAAAGAGAGCGGAAAGAAAACCAAGAATCTTTTTATCTCGAGGTAAAGAGGAATGCTCATTGCTAGTTTTCAAATATCTTAATATGTTTTCTTGTGAGGCTATAAAAATTACTGTATTATTTGTTAGAGGAAGTCTAAAATCTGAGGCCATTTTCATCCAGATTGATCTCATAGTTCCACAAATATGCTTACAAAGTCGTTGAAAATGAGCTAATGTCACATTTTCTTCTATTAATAGAAACTTAGGAAAAAGCACCCTTATGGAATATTTAGACTTTATTTTAGCATGAACCAGATTTTGAAATAACGCATCATATAATTAAATAATGCGTTAGAACCGAAAGTATGTAGGGCGATTTCTCACTTACAGAGGCAGAGTTTGTATTGTGTTTGAAGTAACTATAGAAGCGACAACATTCCCTTCTAAAATACACCACTATACTATATTCCAATGGTAGGAAACTTTTTTATTCGCGTACCCTCAGATAAAAATTTTCTTTAAATACTTTGTGCCCCCAAAGATGTTGGTGCAAGTTATATATATATATGCAAGTTATATATATATATATATATATATGTAAAATAAATAAGCAAAATAAATCACATTCTAAAATAATTTATTAAATAATAAGTTTTAGATGAAAAAAATATATACATGTGTATTTGAATTTTTTAAATTTTACGTACCCCTTATGATGTCTTCATGTACACTAGGCTGAATATAACTGCTAATTAACATTATCTGCATCCAGTAGTTGTTGCTTGGTCCTTTGCTGAGAAAGGGGAGGTGGGTGCATGACTTTTGGAAAAATATAATGGTGGGTGCGTAGGGGAGTGACAAAATATCCAATATGTTTACATATTAATAATAAACTAATTAACACACTATCCCAAAAAGCAACAAAGTGTTGATGTTATTATGTTATTTATTTAAATATTTAGAAGCAAAAATATAATTAGAACGTTTTCTAAATGTTTAACGGTAGTAATATTCTCAACAATACTCAAGATCTTTTCACAATAAACTTAGAATGAAAATGTCCTACGTTGACAATACTCGTACCCACTTCGGTGGTCGCATGGTCTAACGCGCGACTCTCGCAGTAGACTAGACTGCCAATGACGCGCAGATAGAGGCTAGAATCTCTATTAAAAAACCCATTAGCATAGTTAGTACATGAGCGTATAATCCTACGGGAAGTATGACGTGGCGCTAAAAAAAACTCGTTATATCAGTATGAAGAGATATTCATTTAATTTTAACCTTGAAGGTATACAATAATTGCTATTTATTGATAAACTAGGAGTCAACCTTGTCTCTGACAGGTGCAATTTCTGATTTTGTACGAATTATGTTTATTGATGTTTTTAATTCTTTTAAATTTTTTCATAATGAGAGGTAGTGTGATTTGTGTCCATGGTTCTGCCGTGTTATCAGGCTACGTCCATTATCTTGGATTTTCAAATTTCGGATATTTCTCGTAAATATGGTCCATGGCATCCATACCAAAATTCAGCTCTCTGGATAACAATTTGTATATTTCATCCACCATCTTATATTTCTCAAGTTTTGGATTTTTCTTATAAAGATGGCTTGATCCTTAGCGTCAGTACCAAATTCCAGTCCTCAGGCTCTTGGGTATCGGGAAGTGGGAAAAACAGCTCTGAAAGGACCGAGACTCATGGATTGTATATAAAAATTATACAGTGTGTTCCCGGATTAAGCAGCCCAGCCCGACTTTAGGAAGTGGCAAGGGGTGTAAAAACTAACTCAAAATGTCCTTGGGAGATTAGCTCGTTTTCACTTCCTTATCGAACAATATATATATGTATGTACTGAATAAAACATTAATTTTATTATATATTTTTTAAATGATGGCTCCCATCCCGGAAACAAGAACCTATCATCAATGACAAAACGAGAGGCTGACCGACATTGCACGTCTGTCGTTTCTTCACACTCTTAATATTTTAAAATTCATTAAATTATTATTATTATTATTATTAGTACCGCGTCTTACTACCCGTTCAGGCTACACGCAAATCTTTTTAATCAAATATGAAATAATAGTATAGGTTTTTAATGAATTTCACATAGCTCATTGGATGTTTAGTTATAGAATTTCTCATAAACTAAGCAAAATATCGAAACATGAAAAGTAATCCTAATAACAATTTAATGGCGTTGAAGTTTTACGGGTCGTAGACACAATGTTATTAGCAGATCATTTATTCCTTCGCAACTTTTACTAAAATATTTTTATACAATTTATATATTTTGTGTTATTTCACTTTTTATTTAAAAAAAAGTGCTTTAATTTTAAAAAAAAATTGTTTGCTTGAAAAGGAAGCGAGAATTAGCTTATCTCCAAAGCAAATTTGGCTGTTTAATCCGGAAACAACCTCTATTTGTCATTATTACTCTATACCTCCTCCCCCCCCCCTCCCCCTGGATACGGCCTTGGTATATAGCTATATACTAAAATAACTAAGTGTTTAAATAAGGCAGATTTTTTTTTTAGCACCACGTCCTCTACCCGTTTGGGTTGTACACTTGTGTACTAATTACTTTAATGATTTTAGTGAGGAGGAAAGTTATATAGAGTAAATGTATCCACATTTCCTTGGAGGGAGAGTGGAAAACCATTTTGAAAAAAACCACCCTCAATACACCCAACCGAGATTCGAACTTCGAACTTCGATCTCCCCGTCATCGACAATCTAGTCTACTGCGATAGACTGCGTCTTAGACCACGCGGCCACCGAAGCGGGAAGGGCAGATGTTGATAGAAACATCTTCACCTTGTATTTATGATACGACCGTGAAGTTCTGGCATCTCTTCAAGTATCATATTACCCTTTTTTTTACATGCACACTTATAATCCAAAAACTTGATTTATCTTCACCATAAGATGTTTCTATACGAAGATCATACGAATAGTTTTGCCATCAAATTATTTTGAAATCCATGTTATCTTATTGCATAATAAATCACCTTCACCTTTTCCTGGGTCAATGTACCACCTTCGAATCCCACACACTGGGTGGATAGGTCACCGGCAATGTGTTAAATTCAGGCATTCTATATAATGTCAGAGTGGTTTTGGCAAAGTATGAAATAAACGAGTTTTATTGTTGTATTTCGTACTTATTTTCAAGTACTTTGTCTTTTTGGAGTCCCTAAATATATTATAAATTCTTTTATCCAGTTCTATGTAAGTCTTGCGCCGTTTTCTTGCAGGTTCACCTAATTCCTAGGATTTAAGTTGGCCAGGTTAGGTTATTTTAGAATAGGGTAGTTAGGTAAGGTAAGGTTAAGATAGATATTGTTCTCGGTAATAAATAATGACTAGTTATTCTATAAATTTCCTACAAAAAGTATGAAATACAACAGCAAAACTATTTTATTTCATACTTTGCTAAAACCACTCAAGAATTATATAGAAAGCCTAGGCATTTTATAGAATGTCTGGTTTACACACTTGGCCGTCAACAGCTAGGTCTTCTACTGCCGAACGGGCTGGTTCTACACACGATTAAAAGTATTCATTTTTTTGGTTGAACTAAGAGGAGAGGTTACTTAGTTGATTATTTCAACTCATACTTTTAAACAATTACTATAAAACGTGCTGGAGGAAACGGAGTCTGAATGTCAAGTACATTTAGTCTGGTTGGCCGGTATTGTGGAGGTGAGGGTTCGAATTCAGCCGGGTGTACTGAGAGTGATTTCCCCTAAAAAAATTCCATTCCCCTCCTTACGCAAATGTGTGTATTTTTATTCTAAACTATAGCATACTTGTTCCTATTACAGCGTAAAATTATATGCGTTAATCCGGAACGGATGGTGAGATGCGGTGAAAAAAAATCAACAAACACCCTAAATAATTAATGAACATTTCTTAGACAAACGAAACATTATACGATTATGTGGAGCCTATTCAATTGTTCTTGATGAATTTTAAAACACAAACCGATGTACACATGGACAAAGGCATCAGTCTAGTTTCTCCGTTGTCAAAGAGGTCAGGGTTCGAATCCCTGCCCTAAGAACTCGGGTAGTTTGTCCTGAAAGTTTTACATTGCCCCTCCACGTAAGTATGGGTACGTTCTTCTAAACGCTTAATGTTCTTAACGCCTGTCCTATAAGTGTAAATATGCGGTTAGTCCGGCGTAAGATCCTTGGCCCAAAAAATAGGAATCCAAGATTTATTTTAAATAACAAAAAACTTAAATGGCACAGTGCACCTTACAGACTTTCCCATCCCTTTATCAAAATAAACTTATAACTCGTAATATGCTTTGTTATAGGAACAAAGTGCTGAAAAAAGAACACTGCATTTCACCAAAGAGCACACATGAACTAATATACACTGTTATATTATTATTATTATTATTACTATTATTATTATTAGCACCGCGTCTTACTACCCGTTCGGGTTATACGCACTTACGCTAATGTGTAATGGTAGGGTGATTGTGAGATGAAATGGAGGACCTACAGTTTAACGTGGGATCCGAACCACGGTGGAGGCCTGGCATTCCACACACTCACAAGTTGGGATTAATACACGTCTTGTCAGGGGTGAAGGAAGGATTTGGCAATCAGATAAATCTGTGCCAGGACCGATGATTGAACCCCAGACCCCAGCACAGAAGTCTGACCCCTTACCCCTAGACCGCTAGGTCACCGACTACACTGTCATAGAAACATATTATTTGTTCCATGCATTTTAAGCTCCCCATTTACCAAAGCTATATATATATATATATATATATTGGTCTGTAACTCTGTAAATATTTATTTCATAAAATATTAGTTCAAATAAAAGTTGTTTATTTTAAAGAGTTCTGCAACTTTTCTGTGATAACTAATTTCGTATCTCAAGTAGATGAGCATATACGATTAAAATGGGAAATTTCCGCTCAAGTAAAGTACCCTCAAAGTCATATTTATGCCATTTTACCATTTTGTTTATAATGTTAAGCAATACCTGGATACGAGTTTTAATTATTATTATTATTATTATTATTATTATTACCGCGTCTTACTACCCGTTCGGGTTATACGCACTTACGCTAATGTGTAATGGTAGGGTGATTGTGAGATGAAATGGAGGACCTACAGTTTAACGTGGAATCCGAACCACGGTGGAGGCCTGGCATTCCTCACATTCACAAGACGAGTTTTAATCAAATTCACTAAAGTCGATTTTGAGAAAATAGATTCTTTCTCTTTTGGCTCTTAAGTAAACTATCCTTAATTTTAGGATTAGAATGATATTTAATTCTAAAAAACCCTCTGGGGAACCTTATAAAAGCCCAAGATACCAAGTTTTAGCCTGATCGGTGAAATGGTTTCGGCTTTAGTCCCAGTAACAGACAGAAGGCATTGCAAAAACAACTTTTTCGGGTACAGGGGGTAATTACATTTCGACATACATCCAAATCTCAAATTAGAATTTTTCAACAGTCAAAATACTTAATCTCTTCGAGGGGTCACAAGAAAGTCAAATACTAACAATATCAATTGAACTAAATAATATTTTAGTCAATTATTCTCAGCATTTTTTCTCTATAAAGGTTGGCGCCATGCCAGAGAGAGTGATTGGCATGTTTTCCTCACTCAGGAGGTCAAGATTTTATTCAAACCTTGTGCCGGTACACCTCAGGATATCTTTGTGACTTTCATTGGGGTTTTCATCCTCTCTTTAAGAACATGCCTTTGTATTTTTTTTTATATTCATATTCTTATAGTACTGTTTTAATACATTTATCTTGAAAACGAAAGATCAATAAAACGCGTAGTACTAAGTTTTCCCTCCCTAAACCGCGTCTTATTGACCGTACTGTCAGGGATATAATTAACCGCTTCGGTTTCCACATGGTCTAAGGCGCTCTTGCAATAGATTGGACTGCCGATGATGGTTAGAATCACGGTCACGTGTACTAAGTTCGTATCCTAAATGGTTTTCCACTCTTCCTACACACAAATGTGGATACACGTCCTCTAAATTCAACCGTCTTCATTCCTAACACATTAGCATAATTAGTACATAAGCGGCGTATACCCGGAATGGACAGTAAGACGTGGTGATTAAAATTAAAATAACAAATAAAAGTAATTGAGTGGGTGTAAAGAAGATAGCATTTAGAGGAAATGTACCTGCATTTGAGAAGAGAGTGGGAGATATTTAATAGCAAGCCACCTTGGTATACCCATTCGGTATTCGAACCCCTAAACTCGGCCAACCTTCTGCGATAAACTAGACCATACGAGTCAGACACACTAGTCAGTAAGCTCACTGGACAAGGTTCTTAAAAATTGAGTTGTGTCGAGCAGACAGCCGTTCTAAAGGTCTAGAACTCACAGGGACTCGTGTTAGTTTTCTTTACTGTGTTGACATCGTTTGGTAGAGGGAAACTAAACCAACCTGGAGATCACATAGAGGTCGATGCAAATGGGAGATTGTCAAGTTTGGAGAGTGGAGTGTTTTTATTCATCTCACCTTGAGGACAGCGAACCAGTGTGTTGACGTCACAGCTGTTCCTGGACCTGATCAAACCAGCTTGCTCGTTGAGAATGGTAGTGGTTGAGTTCATGCTACTTTTTGTTGCTACTTTCACACCTTGACCTTCTCTCTTGATCGTGCATTTGGAAAACTTAAATGGTACCTCACTTTAAAAACATTCCCCCCCCCCCCCCCC
>CABFOV010005494.1:22350-39540 GCA_902141375.1 Timema poppense
TGAGGACGGGGAGATCGAGGTTCGAATCTCGGTCGGGTGAACTGGGGGGGGGGGTCCTAAATGGTTTTCCACTCTCCCTCCACGCAAATGCGGGTTCACTTCCTCTAATTTAACCTTCTCAATTCCTAATCCATTAGAGTAATTAGTACTTAAAGCGTATAACCCGAACGGGTAGTAAGACGCGGTGCTAAATATTATTATTATTATTATTATTATTATTATTATCTAATAACCTTAAAGCTAGATTTACGGATTTCATAGAGGTTTAAATAATAATATATTCAAAAATATTTTAGCATTATCAGGGTGTTGCCCAAAAACATTCTAGCTCAATCGCATTCCCGTTGATCTATTATTTTTTAGCTTACTAACCATTCGGTTTATACGCTCATGTACTAACCACGCTAGTGATATAAGAAGCGGGTAACCCTTTAATCTTACTTCATCAATAAACTCTGTGCCAACTCCCATGGACCCTCGTCGAAATCCAGAGAGAAAAAATATACAATTTCTCTCTGCACCACACCATGTACTGGGCCCTGCTTTGGATTAACGTCTAGTCACTGATCTTTATTATTATTACTATTATTAATAGCACCGCGTCTTACTACCCGTTCGGGTTGTACACTATTACGCTAATGTGTAATGGTAGGGTGACTGTGAGATGAAATGGAGGACCTACAGTTTAACATGGGATCCAAACCATGGCGGAGGCCTGGCTTTCCACACATTCACAAATTGTGATCGTCATTGATCTTCATATTTGAACTATAGCCATTAATTCACAATCGCATACTTTTAGGTGACCTCCAAGGTAAGCATTAATACGAAGAATACTTAGGCGTACTCTCGCCCAGTTGCCAAAATGGAGTCAAGTTAAACGATGATCCAACCTCACTCCACAGATTCCTAGTTATGACAGTATTCTTAAAATCGTTGTGGCAATCATTACACAAGCATGGCCTTGACTGTACCTCCAAAATCAAGACTTCAATCTGAATTTCCGTCAATTTATGTGAGGATTTGAAGTTTTTTTTTATGACTTTCACCCTTCACCAGTTTTCACTTGACCAGATGACACTTGCACTTCACCAGACTTCAATTTACTTACCTAGCAGGATTTCCTTGTTGAGGACATCTCCTTGTTGACGACATCTCGGACGGAATGAAACCAGAGCGGCACCCACAAATTTAATGTCTTGAAACTGTGGCGAGCTGCGCCATACGAGCTCTCATGCTTATCTCGTCTATCATAGCCAGGAGACGTCGTTCTCCTTATCAAACAGTACAAACTAAAACTTGAGCAGCGCCACTTTACCGTTTGCCGTCCGTTACGTAGCCGGGGCCTTATGGTTCAAAGCACAATTTATTTATTGAAAACAGTAAGACTCACAGACAAACATAGTTACAAGTCATAAGATGAGTGTGTGAAAAGATAACCATTTTGAATATGATTCTCTGGTATAAAGCATACTGGATCGGACATATCCTTAAGAGAAACTGTATTTTGCACGACGTTATAGAAAGGAAGGTTGAGGAAAAGAAAGAGGATTCAACTATTGTATGACTTGAAGGAAAGAAGAAAAGGAGGCAGGGGTAGCATTGACGGTCTAAGTTCACTGACAGAAGTAATGGACTTGAAAGACAGAACACCTTATAATAGTAATCAAGCATTAGTTTTGTATTTTAAAAGAACATTTTAATATATAGTAAGGAACATGTTAGAATAATATCCAGGAAATTATAATTCAGAATAAATTAAATTAAATGTTGTATTTAATTGAAAATAGTTAAGTGAATTTCTGAACAACACTTAAAAACAGTAACACGTTGAAGTGTGATCATTTTAGGCTCTATACAAGAAATATTAATAATGTACAGTTTGACTTTACAAAAATATAAAATCAAAAAACATTTAACATGTTAAAAATACAACATAAAAATATATATATAAATTTATTAGCTCTGTTTTAGAAATGTTATTTGGTATAATCATATACATATTGTTTATTAAGAGACATGATGTACACACTATATAATATAACGTTAGAGAAACTGATAGTAAACGTTATTAAAATAAAAGAGAACTATATTTCCTTTCTGATTTATGATCCTTGGTTCCCATGACAGCTAATGTTGCCAGTTAATGTCAACTAGTTTCGATGCTCCCTGCATCATCCTCATGAAATAAGATGTGCATCTTACATATGATTTAAAAAAACAACTGAATTTAAATACATTTTGATACATTCTAATAAGACGTCTCTCTCACGTCATGATTCGACAAAAACTTCACACGAGTTTTTGTTTTTTAGAGCAGCGCTTCTCAATACCCATTCGGGGTTTATTACGACTATATCCGGGGTTCAATCCTCGTTCCCGGCACAGATTTATCTGATTACCAAACCCTTCCTTCACCTCTGACAAGACATCTTGTGAATGTGTGGAATGCCAGGCCTCCACCATGGTTCGGATCCCACGTTAAACTGTAGGTCCTCCATTTCATCTCACAATCACCCTACCATTACACATTAGCGTAGGTCCGTATAACCCGAACGGGTAGTAAGAAGCAGTGCTAATAATAATAATAGTAATAATAATAATAATAATAATAATAATAATAATAATAATAATGGTAGCGCGAGAGCAGCGCTGCTAACGCCCGTAGCAGAGCTGCTGTCGCGCTGCCAATATTAAACCCATGTTTTCTTCTTAGATTAGAGTAATACAATCATTTTTGACCATTTTGGAATCCCCTCCCCCTTTCTTCATCCTTCTAAAAGGAATTAATATAATTTTTTTATGCATTATATAAATTGTTGGTAGTTATTAACGAGATTTATAAATTAATTGTGTGAAATAATTCACAATAATTCTCAATAAACATTCTTGTACATTAAATCTAAATGTATTGTATTAAACTGGTAAAATTTAGAAATGTATAGCATTATAATATATTTTTTTAATTTACTCGCTATCCACCCTCCCCCATTCTTTCCTGTGTCTCTCTGTATTACGTAAGCATTGTTCGGACCTCCTCTCACCCCTAAGGTGTTTAAGTAATACTTAAATATGGAATAAACTTTATGCACAATGATTCCCATGATCTTGTTTTTTTCTCTTGAATATTGCTGTGTTCAGATGACTTTGAATCCCAAATGGCTGGTAGCATCTCTTATCTCACTAATAAATATTTCCACATATAAACTCTCAAAGGATTGTTGGGTTGACATTTTATAGTAATAACTAATACTGTAATTGTCAGCCTGGCACAATAACACATGGTTCTATTTTGAAAGAGTCGGGTTTATTTCTGCCGCCCGTGGGAACAGGATCATTAAATTTAATGTATCTACACTGGTGACGCTGCTAGGAAACGCCGCGGCTAGTCGCAAGGACATGCAATCCTGCGCGGCAGCAGCGCTGCTAATTCAACCGCACACGCTCGTGGAAACACAACCGTTTAAAACAAGGTATCGTCAAGCAGCGCTGCCAACAGCCACGCTGCTAAATACGCTAGTGGAAATGGGCTCTTAACTGTTAGTTTCTCCCACCACTTGCAAGACTGATGGACTGATACTGATGTGATCAGAAAGTTCGAATCATATCAGTATTTTTGTATGTACGTCCATCAGCTTCTACATTCTATTGATATGAGCCAAACAGCTTCTAAATAGTTAAACAATATCTGGGAGTATATTTTTGATATATCTAAGTTAGTGAAATGATCATTCATCCTGTACTTGTGTAGATTACAAAGCGAGTAACAGTCAATATTCACTAAACAAATACTTTTACTTTTGGCTTAAGAAATTGTTTATAAACAACACCAAGAAACAATGAACGGGACAGTTTTACATTTAATACCCTCGTATATCTCCACTAACTACTAACTACGCACCCTGGGAACTCTCAGACTAATTGAAATTGTTTGAATAAAATTCATTTAAAACATTAATTAATATTGAATTGATATTTTAATTTTAGTTTAAAGTAGTTTCTGGGCGCAAATAAAAACGACCCAGAGGGATATGTCCCCGTGTCCCAGTCCACCCCTGTATATTGATTATTTATTAAAGGTTATGCATTTGATTCAAGGTAATGTGACAAGGTGTAACATCCCCAAAAATGTTGTTTCTCTACAACTCTTTTTAAAAAGAAAACTCGGGGCCATATAGAAAAATGTGTTTGTTGGACAGCAAGTTTGAAATGCCTGTCTAAGACCATGTGGTGTAGGCCAATGGTTCTTAACCTTGAATTACTCGCGGCCCCCTAAATATCCAAAAATATTTTCGCGGCCCCTAGGTTTTACTAACATATTAATCATTACGATAGTAGCTTTATTTACTGATTATAATAAACAAATAAAAAAAAATGAAAATAACTTACCTAAATGTCTTTAATAGGACCTTTGCTGTTGAACACTTTCCACTAATTTGTCTAATCTTGTTTCAATTGTATTACCTAATGCTTTTCGCATGCAGGAGTCAATTTTTCTGCTTCTTTTTAATATTCACCAATGTGGAAAATTCCTTTTCACATAAATAGGTAGAAGCAAAGGGCAGCAAATTTTGAACTGCGATGGTAGACAGATGGGGATTATTTGTATTATCCGTGATTTTAATTATCCGTGCTTCCCCTCCTTCATTGCCCCGGGAAATCGAGAGTCTACTGTACTTACATGCCTACGATCATCGAATTCTTTCTTCCAAAACGTAAAATTTAAGATTATTGACTTCACTAATATGCAAATAACATTTAAAATTATTTTTTCGAGGTCCCCAAAAACCTTTCGCAGCCCCTGGTTAAGAATCGCTGGTGTAGGTCAACCAATGGTTTGAGAATACTGTATTTCATGTTACAAGACATTTAAACAAGTCCCTTTGTTGAAATGTCTGATGTCATAAGAGTAGCTAGAAATAGTGTACTCTCTCACGTCATCTGTTTGCTGAGTCAATTAATGCAACGCCGTTTGGATATACTTTTTTTTTTACCATGTGCATGCCTCAGTTCCGAGAAGTTGTTTACATGCTCGTAAGATAAGAACTTCCATAAGGAGCATTCACGTAATAGCCGGCGTCACTACACCAATACAACATAAAAGTACTTTTAAATACCAGAAGAGGCAATTTAGAGCAGGCCTTGGCAAATGCTGACTTGCTGTTGTCACGATCGAGAGCATTTAGGATCCCCTCATTGACTTCTAGTGGTCATGTTTCAAATATATCAAGTTAAAGCACGTCCAACTGATTCGGTGGCCACATGGGTTAAGGCGTCACTCTCAATGGACTAGACTGACGATGACAGATTCGGGTTCGGATCCTGGTCGAGTGTAATGAGGGTGGTGTTTTCTAAATATAAGGGCACAGGGGAACAAAAAAAAAAGAGAGAAAAATCCAACTACAATTTTTCCCCGTCTTACTACCCGTTCGAGCTATACGCTTAATTTTATTTCAAATTAAGTTAGTGCTTCCATCTGTTAGAAGATCTTGGGACCTTTCTAATGCACTTTAGATTAAAGTTGAAAGAGGTCTGCGTCATATGGGGCTTGAGGTATAAAAGCGGTCCTGAAAAATCTGTGTAATGTGACTTTCCTCCTTTTCCCCTAGTACTTGTAAGTTGTTTTTCACTCTCCCTCGACACAAATGCGGATACACCTCCTCTTAACTCAACCTTTCTCATCACTAATTCATTAGCATAATTAGTGCATATGCGTATAGCTCAAACAGGTAGTATGACGAGCTAAAAAAATGCGCGTGAAAACAAGACGGAAAGGGGCTCAATTCCTCATATTCCCCTACTCCTCTTGATTTTTCACCAGGAAGTTTTCAGAAACCTTTTTGATTGAAACTTCAAATAAAAGAAAATAATTAGAAAAAAGACCCACAAGTACATCTAACTGAGATTCAAACCCAATCTCCACTTCATTAAGAGTCCACTCTATTGCGAGAGTAACGCCCAGGACGATTCAACCATCGAAACGGGTCTTATAGTATTGGAAACATAAAAATCCATGGCGTCAGCTCGCAAGAGAGCAATACTGAACAAGCGGCCACTATCTATTGGCGAAGATAGTGCCAACATTTGTGGATATAGGGTGTCATGTTGTCAGCACAACCAACCCTCCTTCTGGTAACCTCACTTTTATAGACCAGAGCCGCTACTTATTTATTCATGTAGCTCCTCAATTATTGTCCTCACGGAGCTGAGCTGACCCCGTTTAAAGCCCATTGCGTCACAGAAAAATCTGGAAGCGACCGGGATTGAACCCGGGACCTCAGGATTTGTAGACAAGAGCTCTGACCATTAGACCACATATTAAAAAAAGCTTTTTGTATATTAATTTTTTAAGAATAAAAGAGAGTTTACTAAGTTGAACCCAGCTAATCTCTAAATATGGAGCGCGGTTTACTACCAGTTCAGGCTAACTGGACGTCTTCCATTTTCCTCGGGCCTGAGCATCTTATTTCATCCTTTTGTAGCGTCTTCCTTTCTTGATATATAGTACAGTAGCCCCATGGATTATATGGTGCTGACTGACAGCTGATGGATTTGAAAAGTTACCAAACCTAATTATGTATCCCTACGCCGAACCAAATGATCTGCAGAAACATGTGTTAAGCAGCTGTTACTTCTGACAGTCAAGATTTAGGTATATACCTAAATGTTTACTGTCAGAAGTCAGCTGTGAGCTGTCAGTCAGCACCAAAGAAGCCTTGGGGATACTGATAAGCATTCCAAAACGTCTTTCTTTTCCTCGTTTACCCCTATATATTCCCCTCCATAATCCCCTTCATTAAACAATCGCTACGTAGAAGTGGGGCCTAACAAGGATTGTTTTCTCTTCCTTATTATCACCACTAGGCTCCTCTTTTCCTACCCTCCTCACCACCTCCTCATTCCTCACCCTGTCCATCCAATTTACAACCTTCAATATTCTCCACAACTATATTTCAAAACCCTCCAGATACCTTTGTTCCCTCTTTCTGAGTGTCCACCCACGTCTCAAAGCCAGACTTCACCACACTCCACACAAAACACTTTGCAAAACCTTTTTCTTATTTTAATCGGGATTCTTCCCGCTGTCAGCAATCCCCTCATCCTTTAATATGCTGACTTTTCCATGGATATACTACTTTTAACATCTTCTGTACAGTTTCTTGTATAGTTTCTATTCAAGGTCACCAGACTTCCCAAATATTTAAACGACCTGACTTGTATTTATCTTCCTTTCAAGTGGTATATTAACATTGCCTTTGTCCTTTACAACTTTCATTACGTTCGTTTTATCATTGTTTACTTTCATTCATACATACACAAACTATTTTCAGAAGGGAATCTGTTTACTGTCGGAAAATAACTAGTTTTTTGACACAAAAAAATAATTAATAAAACAATTGCAGTGGGAATTGAACAGCGTTAGTAGCTACTATGTATCATTGGTTATTTTGTGATAGTTGCCATTATTATTTAAAGCCCTTGGCCTTGTCGAGTACAAGTCTAAAACCTATTTTGTGGAATGGTTGGTGGGAGGGTGAAAGGCGTGGCGTGGCTTCACAACCGACGAAAGTATCCTTCCGCGCCAACAAGAACAGATGATTCACGGAAACCGTAGATGGCGCTAGCTAACGAACAGGTCTTGCGGAAAAATCATATATTTGGAAATATTAGTTTCTTGAGAAAAAGTGAAATTTTTCTAGTAATATTTTCAACACCTCTTCTATGATAATGTATCGATGGTAATTAGGTGTAACATTTTCTTATATTGTTGTTATGAAGCGGGCAGTTTTCTATTGAAAAATGTTATTTTCATCGATATTTGATCCATGTTAAAATTATAGAGGAGGTATGTACATAAAAAGTATAACTTAATCAACATGCTTCTATTCTTGAACAAACAGTTTCTGAAAAAAAAATTGCAAGACATTAAAAAAATCTTGAAGATAAACCGTTTGTTTTCATGGCTCTGCATTTCCACGCCACAGTAACAGGGCTAATAACCTTACGTATGAGTATCTTTACTGGATCGTTTACGAAATAATCGCCCATATGTAAGCAGTAAGGGGCATAAATATTTATTTTCTCCTGTTAGTTTACAGTCAATTTGGAGGACAATGGTCTTTAGAAGTGGAGTGAGGAATAATTGTGACAACTACCCCACCCACTTTACATTTCCCAAATTGGTATGCCTATTTACAAGATTAGTCTGTCAACAATAGAGATAAGTCCAAAAAAGAATTTTAATTTCAAGAGCTCTAATGTTTATTTTTAAACAAGGAATTCACTGTTTGTGAAGATAAATGTCTGGATAAATGTCAGCAAGGGCAATTACTTAGTGATGTTACAATTGTGACAAGGGGGATGAGGTGTTGTAAGGGGTGTGACCACAATTTACACAGACATAAGGCCAGTTTCATAGTCAAATTTAGTACGCCTCAAGTGCGGTGCTACACTAAGTACATGACGACACCTACCTAAACCAGAATGGAATGGGCCAGTTTCCTATGTGAGAACGGCCCATTCCATTCGAGTTTAGGTAGGTGTCGTCTTGTATTTAGTGTAGCGCCGCACTTGAGGCGTACTAAATTTGACTATGAAACTGGCCCTTAAGCTGCAGAGAATGATGAATTCCTAATATTGTAATTAATTAATCACAGCTTGTGAATGTGGGGAATGCCAGGCCTCCACCGTGGTTCGGATTATACGTTAAACTGTAGGACCTTCATTTCATCTCACAATCACCCTACCATTACACATTAGCGTAGGGGCGTACAACCCGAATGGTTAGTAAGACGCGGTGCTGCTGCTAATAATAATAATAATAATAATAATAATAATAATAATAATAATAATAATGCAATTAGAGAGGACACAGTGGATAGTTTAGAATAGGATGTGTGTGCACAGCTCATAAATGGGTACGGCACCAAACTAAATATTTGTATGTTTCTGTCTACAGGTTTTTTTTTTATGAAATACTTTAAGGAGTCAGTGTAGATAAATTGAGTCAATGGCATGCAGTTTTTATATCAATTTTTTTTGCACAACATAAATCAAATATTGCTCCAGTATAAACAAGGAGTCAAATTTTCTTCACATAGTGATATCAACAGGTTGCTGAGTATCAGTCAATGGTTTCCTAGAATTTAATGACAGCTTTTTCTCTCAATTTAAAAAGTTTGTTATCCAATGCCACTTTATTCATTACAAATAATCAACAACTGATGATATCACCGCGTGAAGAATTTTAAACTCTTATGTTTCTACTGGAGCAATATTTAATTGGACAAAAAAAAAAGGTTTTGTTATAAAAAACAACAACTGCTAAACCCTGGCCTTTTGTCGCGTTCCCTATACTTCCACCTTCAGGTGGGATGGAAGGGAATGCAAACTAAAACCGGGATATCCGCAGTTTTTATAACAAGCTACTTTGTAAATACAATATCTAAATTAATCGGGCCCAGGGTTTAATGGTCAGTGCACCTGGCTACGAGCCTAGAGGGTCGATTACACTGGGCGAGATCACTATACTCCATTCACGGTAGGAATTACTCTCTGAAAGGTCTTTTTTCCTACCAATATCC
Organism: Timema poppense; assembly: GCA_902141375.1. Lineage (NCBI taxonomy): Eukaryota > Metazoa > Arthropoda > Insecta > Phasmatodea > Timematidae > Timema > Timema poppense. The sequence continues at coordinate 31,935 of CABFOV010005494.1, forward strand.
TACTGTATAATAGATTTCTGCTAGGGAAAAAGGCCTTTCTGAAAACCATTCCTACGCTGAACAGACTTTATCTTGCTGGCTTGTAAACTCGTGCGCGAGTAAAGCTTGTTCCAACAATCTCGGGGAGTGTCGATTACACTGAGCCAACAAACTCGCCCACTCGCTCAGTAGTTGTTTTCATTTTTCAGAGCACTAACTACTTCTCTAGACATTTCGACTCCTACTAGCTTACTAGCTTCACTTATTACACAGATCGATTTTACTAGCCAGAGGGTTAAATAGCGAGCGAGTAGCTTGTAAAGTAGTACGGGGTTCAACTTGACTCGATGGGGTAGAGCGAGCGGTGAGTTTACTTGCCGTTGCCCAGCACAGACTTATCTGATTGCCTAACCCTTCCTTCTCCTCTGACAAGACGTGTATTAATCACAACTTGTGAATGTAGGGAATGCCAGGATCCCACGTCAAACTGTAGGTCCTTCATTTCATCTCACAATCACCCTACCATTACACATTGGCGTAAGTGCGTATAGCCCGAACGGGTAGTAAGACGCGGTACTACTACTACTACTACTACAACTACTACTAATACAAACCGTTGCGATTATATTCGGTGAGTTAAATAGAAGCGAGTAAATTCACCGGCGAGTAGCTAGTAATCGCCGAATCTCGCCCAGTGTAATCGACCTTTTATGGTCCTGGGCTCGATTACTGGCTGGTACCTTAGGTATTTTTTCATTAAGGGGAATGGACCCAAAAGTCGCCAGGGTTTGGTTAATTAGGCTTAAGTTAGGTTTAAAATCCCTCCTGGCTCCACAAATTCATAATAACTATCATCACATCTTCTCATTGTGGCCACGACGCGTAGACAACCTCCATAGGTGTACGTACATAGGCTTGCCAACTCTATACCATTCAATTCCAGGAGATCAAAAATACGGGTTCAAGAGAGTGAACAATGGAGTATAGTTGCTCGTGGTCCTCAACTTCTATACTCCATTCACGTTAGGAACTACTCTCTGAAAGGTCTTTTTTCCTACCAATATCCTACTATATAATAGGTTTCTGGTATGGAAAAAGGCCTTTCAGAAAACAATTCCTACGCTGAACAGACTGTAGGTGAGGGGTTTCAATAAGTTTCTGAAGATTATCCCATCCGATAGGGCTTAAAGACAAAACAGACACGTTTAATAAACTAGAACCTTCAAAACCGTACCCCTTATCCAAATACGAAAGGCAATGTTCCAAAAAGGTTCTAACTCCCGGATTGGGATTCCCGGTAAACGGGAGAAGTCATGATTCCGGGAGATTCACGCCCAGACCGGTAGGGTTGGCAAACCTAGTTGTAGCCTGGGTAACGTTCTGTGCCAACAAAACAACTAATAGTATACACATAAGGTGACCAAACTTGGACGTCAAAGTCCCTCCCGGTCAAATGTGCCTCACGATAATATATATATACCCACACACACAATAAGGTCCCCGTACCACTGATTCAGTATCCACGGTTTACCACTACCCAATTTTATTTATATTTTTAATTAAAGAAAAACATGTTTTTAAGTCACAATATCTACACCATCACCCCACTTCATCTCCTACTCGTACCCACTGTGCTATCATATCACCGTCATCATTATATCATCATCATCATCGGTGATCCTAGCATCAGAAGAATGGAGAGTAGTAGGTACAATGTAGTGTACAGTACACATTATTATGTACCTTATTAATGTTGCTAATGTCTTACTGGTCTTAGTTTCACTGACAAAAGGAATGGACCTGTCGTAAGACATAACACCTAATCAATAAAAAATATCTGACTGTGAATAATTTACCAATAAGCTTTACCGTATTTATGTATGCTACAAGAATATCACGTTACATAATAGTTCGGCACTATCCGCGGTTTCACGTAACCACGGTCGATCTAGGAACATATTACCCGCGGATATATATTAAATATTACTTCAGTAGAAACATAAAATTACATTTTTTACCACACTAATGTTGAATATTTTCTATAAGAACCCTGGAATTGGATGATAACGTTTCTTTTATTTAAAAAAGTTTTTCATCAAATGCTAATATGGTCATAACAAATATTCAAGAAACTATTATCACTATGAGTAAAAAATTAAACTGAACACATATACTGAAGTACCATTTTATTTATTATGACAAAAAAATGTTATCAAAACTGCAAAAAAAATTCTATCTTAAGGTCATCCTACCGTCAAAATTTTACTATACAATTTTAACAAGTTTAAGCTATAAATAATGGCTAAATGTTTTTAAATGATTACATTTCACGAGCTTTAAGGCGTCAAACTTGCTATTTTATACTTTTTGCATACCATTGTTAAGGTAAAGTAATTAATGTTTAGGGCTGTAATTTATTATAAGTAGATATTCATATGAGGTTAGCAAAATGAAATATTTATAATATTAATATTATAAATATTTCAATGAAACATTAATATTAATTATTAATTTTTATGATATATATTAACTATTATTAATTATTATAATATATTAATATTATTATTAATAATAATAGGTGCCCTGGTGTGTCAGTGCAAATATTATTATTAATAATATGTGCCCTGGGGTGCACCGCTTTAACTCCAAGTGGTAGTGACACGGGCACCGGTATAATGGCCGGCAAGGCAGTCTCTCTAGTAGGGATATTAGTTTGTAGGAACAGTGCTCAGGGCAAGATTGAGCAACGGTTGTGCTTGTTATATACCGATACTGGATAAAATGTGCCAACATAAATCACTATAGCATCCTTACTCTAAGCAGTGAATACTGTCATGGATGTGGGTACAATCAAGGCTAGTAACCTGGTATACTCTAAACTAAATACTGTACAATATTAGCCTCGGATGACCAAAGCTTTGATGGGCAGCTGAGGTTAATGAAGGCCCATTTGTTGATAAGCTAGCGAGAGCAAGGACTTATTGGAAGGTGAAATGTGAGAGGAGTGTGTGGTAAACAGGATGAACTGTTAGAGGAAATGATTGAAAGAAAAATTGATATTTCGTGTGTAGGTAGGCAAAATCAAGCGGAAAGATAATTATATTTTGATGACGAGTGATGGTAGCCCGGCATTGTGGTCAGGTGTGGATGAATGGGTAAAGGGACCTCAGGGAGTTGATTTAATCCTAAGTCCAACAGCTAAGCTATGTGTGAAAACGTATGATTTGATGTCATCTAGTCCTATTTGGCTACGTATGAAAATAGGCATTCGTAGAATTATGTTGGTGTCTGGTTATGCTTCGGTGGAGGGTAATTACGAGAATGTGAGAGTGGAGTTTTGAAATGAGCTCAATGAAGTCTTGAATATTTGTAAACAGAGTGAAAGAATTATCTTGTTAAGATATATACATGGATGGAAGGGTGTTCAAAGAGACGATTCAAAGTCTAGGGAAGGTATAGTGATGACAGGGTAAACGAGAATAGTAATGAGTTAGTGAGTCTATGTTTAGAAAAAGTTTTATTTGTGTCGAACACATGGCTTAGCACAAAGATATTCACTTGTATTCATGACAAAGGGGCGATTCAAGAACGATAATTGATTTTGTGGTGTATGATGAGAGGCTTAAAGGTTTAGTAAATAATACTAGGGCTGTGTAGGATGCTGAATGTGGTACGAATCACTTGCTAGTGATCTTATTAGTAGAATTAGGTAGGAATTTTGTGAGGAAACAAAGCAAGAGTATTACGCGAGTAAGAGTGAAAGTGGAGAAATTGCAGGATAAAAGTGTGAGAACACTATTATATTAAAGATTGCTGGGTGAAAAATTAACTTCGAAATAGCGTGAATGAAATGTATAAATAAATTATAATGTTATAGAATGTGCTTGAAACAAAATAAAAGAGGTTATAGTTGAGTGAGCAAAAGATTTGTATGGATTTACGGCCAGGGGCGGATCCAGATAATTTTCATAGGGGGGTCATAATTATAAATAACATGGTTAACTTAAAATATTAAATTTCTGTTTAAAGCCATTTATAGATTTTCATTCATATTTGATCTTACGTATGTTTTAAACTGTGGTCATCCCCCCCAATTTTTTAAAATCAGATAGTTTTCATAAACTATTTGGAGTTGCCCTCCTTCAACAATTTTTTTTGAAAAATGGTTCACTCCAGAAGTTATGAGAAGTCTTCGCCTTGATTTTTTAAAATTTAGATTCTTTTATAAGCCATTTTAAGTGTTCCTCATCTAGAAATTTTTTAAATTTGGATGCCCCTCGAAAATATTTATAGTGATCCTCACCTTAATTTTTTACGATAATTAGACACCTTTAGAAAATAATCTTTGAAGTTATCTTCCATCAACCAAATTTTGAAAACTGAGTTCTTTCAGAAATTTCAGAAAATTCAGATTTTGAATATTCCTCCCCTAGATATTTTTGAAATTTGGATGACTTTGGAATCTATTTAGAGCTTTCCTCCCCTGACTTTTTGTGCCACTTAGATGCCTCTATTCTAGTAGTTATTTGAAGTGGTCTTCCCAGGTAAATTTTTGATAATAGAATGCATCTAGACGTCATTTGGAATTTGATTTTAGGCCATCTTTCAGCTTCATATTCGATAATATCAGAGAATTTGAAATATATATAGGGGGAGGGGGGGGATTTATTTCAAGGAGGGTCAAATCATTTCCAGGGGGAAAGAGTCCCCCACAGTTCCACCGCTTCTGCTGTACACACATATTCTATTTTCGATATTCGTGGATGAACTGCTCTTAGGCGATTATTAGTATTTTTTGATGTGTGGTAGTCTACCGTCTTTATGCGTAGCAATGTTCGTTACTCGCTATGCACGACAAATATTTGTACATGGAAACGAATATTTTTTCCACACTTGTATGAGTCATATCAAAGATTGAATAAAAATGGACGAATAACGCATATGTGGACCCAGTTTAAGAGGTTTCTTTACAAAATTTGAACTTTCATTTTGTTTTTTGTATTCACAAGGGGGACCCTTTGACCCCCTTACATCTGAATCCACGCGTGGTTACGGTGGTGGGAAACTTAAAAAGAGATGCATGGTGGAATGAACAGGTGAAAAAAGCTGTGAGAGAAAGGAACGAAGCGTACATACGAATGATTGCTGTGAAGAGTTGAACAGAACGTAAGATATTGTGGGACATATACAAAGAGAAAAATATGAATGCAAAGAAAGTAGTAAAGGAGAATAAAGATCAAATGAGATTAAAAGAATGAGAATTATTTTGAAAGAAAGAGGAAGCTGTTCTGGAATTGGTCAAATAGAAAGAAACAAGGAGTGCAAGGAAAGATCTTGGTCATTCAAAATGAATGTGGTGAGATTATCTGGGATGAAAATAGTTTAAGAAAGTAATGGAGGGAGTATTTTGAGTAATTGTTTGGTGAAAACATGGAGAGATTATCAAAAAATAGGGAAAATATTATGAATAGTAAAAGAATTAACGAGGTTTAAGTTTTAAAATCTATGCAAGTGTTAAAGTATGGCAAGGCTGCGGGCATAGACGGGGTCACAAATGAAATGCTTAAGTGTGGGGTCATGGCACTACTTGCCAGATTGTGTGAGTTTCCGGATTGTGTGGGATTTTGAATGTTCCTAATGACTGGAAGAATGGTGTCATTATTAATTTGTACAAAGGGTGGATAGGAGTATACAATGGAATATTCTGAAAGAGTCTGGAGTGGATGCATTGTTAGTAAATGCAATTATACCAGTAGTAGGGTGGATGGAGCTCTAAGCAAATGGTTTGGCATTAAATAGTGTGCTAGCCAAGATTGTGTTATGTCTGCATGTTTGTTTAATGTATTTACGGCTAAGTGTATGAGGGATGCTTGTGAGGACATGATTGGTTTATAAATGGACAATGTGAATATGCTGCTATATGCAGATGATGCCATATTAATGGCTGAGAATAAAGGCGACTTGCAGAATGCATTAAATTGTTTGAATGTGGCGACAGAAATAATGAATCTTCGTATAGATGTCTCCAAAAAAAGGTGATAGTTTTTGATAAGGATGGATCCGTAAATGATTGCCATATTAAAATAAGTGGAAAACTGCTATAAAAACTGAATGATTTTGTGTATCTGGGCAGAATGTTCTGTAAAAATGGAAGGGTGGATGGTGAAGTCGACAGACGGGTGAATGCATCTCGTTTAGTAGTTGGATGTATGTGGATTATCGCAAAGAATGAAGTAGTATTGAAAGAGACAAAGATGGCAGTATATAAAGTGTATTAATGCCAACATTGTTGTATGGCTGTGAAGCGTGGGTTTGTTAATAGAAACACAAGAGTAGGGTGAATTCGGTTGGAATGAGATATCTAATAAATGTATGTAGATAAACTCGTATGGGCAGAGTCAGTAATGAATGGGTGCTGAAGGGGAGAGATTTGAAAGGGAATCCAATAGGTAATTGTTAAAAAAAAGCGTGTTACGTTGGTTTGGGCGTGTTGAGAGGATGAATATGGTTTGAGTGACGAAGCAAATATATGAAGGTAAAGTATGTGGATCAAAACGAAGGGGTAGGTCATGTAAGACGTGGCTAAATGTTGTAGACGAATGTGTGAAATAGGGAAACATTAAATGTTTTTAAGTATGAAAGGGCATGTATGACTCGGTGTATGGATGTTGTTGAAGCGAAGGGAGTTTGCAAGGATAGGGAAGTGTGGAAAATGTTAGTGAGGATGGATAAAGTGCGGAGTTGTTTTTTGAGCTACGGTTTATTGTCCACCCCGTAAGGTATCGGCATGATAAGTTTGTGTGTGTATGTGTGTGTGCGCGTGCGTATGTATGTAATGTATGTATATATTTCATTCTGCACATCTTATATGAAAAATTGCATTCACAAAGTAAATCTTTAAAAAAGGTTAATTGAGGAATTTTTTTAAAATGTTTTCTGGAAAAGCTAGAAAAGTGAGGAAATGTTATGATACATTTTTTTAGCAACCCTGGTTACACTATTAATCTATCCTTTAGGCTACAACATGGTTGAACACTGTAAGGTAAGCTTGCTACCTTTCAGGATAAACGAGGGGTGCATATGATTTTAGGGAAGATAAAATAAAAAATAGCACTAACTTACCTAACCTTAAAATCCTTTCTGTACTCACAAATTATAGCAAAATAATATATTTTACACTTTATCAAGTAATTTAGTAAATCAAATTATTAGAATGCTAATGAAACATACGAGTATTCCACTTTTTGTTAGCAGTGAGTTCTTCATGATTTATGATAATATTAGTAGTGAATATTTTCAAATTAGGTCTTTTTCATAAACATGTTTTATATATCACTTACAACAAAGCGAGTTCAACAACTTAATCAACGCACATCCGTATGGTTAGACCAAGCACTACACTCCTCTAGAGATACTTGAAAGGTGTTTTGGTTCTTTGGAGTTTGGAATTTAGTACATAAATGAAAATAAAACTGATGTGACGTTTCAAATTTATAAAAACCAACGTAAAACTTACTGTTGGATATCACAATGATATTTTATTAGCTTCAAAGCTCTTCAAGACTGGTGAAAGTTTTTTAACACCATAACACTTGATATCACACACACACACACACACACACACACA
>CABFOV010005495.1:0-11050 GCA_902141375.1 Timema poppense
TAAAAAACAAAATTTTCAAAATATACCTAATGCCGATAACAATTAAGGTGGGATGGAAGGGGACACTAGAAAGGTCAGTGGTTTGGAGGTTTTTATGGCAAAACGATTTTTTCGACCAAAATAAATAAAACATTACTCCAGTAGCAACGTTTAGTTTAGTTTAATTTTCTTCACATGTTAATTATCAACAGTTGCTGAGTATCTGTCATGAAAATAGCGGAATTAGCCGAGAAACTTTTTAAATGAACAAAAAAAGTTGCCAATAAATTCCAGAACATCCTTGACAGATATTTTTAGGTCAACATGCGAAGAAAATAAAACTCTATGCTTAAACTGGAGCAATATTTTATTTATTTTGGCCAAAAGTTTTGCCAAAAAAACTGGCCTTTTCTCCCGTTCCCTACCATACCACCCCCCATATGCCGAAAATGTCAAATAAAATTGGAATTAACCTATTGACATAGTAAATGAGAAAGCGGGGAATTTTACACTGGCAGTGAGCGGGTTGCCTAACATAGGGGATGTGTTGGCTTGGCTTTAATCAATTCTTATCTAAGCCTGCAATTTCCATATGCTAATTTTTCCAGGTTTTTATATTCCTTTCATGTATATATTTATTGTGTATCTATGTTTTATATAGCATATATAAAATGTGTGGAATATATGGAGAATATTTTGAGTTTATTGATTAATTGTAGGATGACCTGGTGGTCTAGAAGTAAGGTGTCAGACTTATGTGTTGAGGGTCCGTGGTTAAATCCTCGGTCCCGGCAGAGATTTATCTGATTGCCAAACCCCTTCCTTTACCTTTGACAAGACATTTATTAATCACAACTTGTGAATGTGTGGAATACTAGGCCTCCACCGTGGTTCGGATCCTACGTTAAACTGTAGGTCCTCCATTTCATCTCACAATCACCCTACCATTACACATTAAACGTAAGTGCGTATAAACCGAACGGGTAGTAAGATGCGATGCTAATAATAATAATGATTAATTGCATACCATCTGCCTATATACAGTAGCCCCGTGGCTTCTTTGGTGCTGACTGACAGTTCACACCTGACTTCTGACAGTCAACATTTATGTATATACCTAGGTTTTGAGTGTCGGAAGTGACAGCTGCTAAACACATGTTTTTACAGATCATTAGGTTCGGCGTAGGGATACATAATTTGGTCTGGTACCTTTTCAAAGCCATCAGCTGTAAGCTGTGAGCTGTGAGCACCAAAGAAGCCATGGGGCTACTGTACCCATGAAGATGGCTAGTTCAAATTTTAGATACCTTAAATTATTTTTTTAAGCTATCCTTGGACATGGAATTAAAAAGTTCTACTGTATTATTAAATCCATACAATGAATTGACTTCAGTGCTCCTTGTGGAGAGCAAGGGAACCATTAATTTACTTGAGAGAGAGCGAGAAAGTTTTGCATGAGTTTGGCCCTAAAAGAAGTAATGTTGGATACGTTTCAAGGATAACACAGGACTACTACAGAGTGATTGTCATGCTTGTTTCCAGTCGACGCCTTTGGCAAAGAGGGTGAGTTGGGCACATAAGTGTTTTTTTTCAAACAAATTCCCACAAGGGACGGGATCGTAAAACATTCCTGTAAGCTTCTGACGAGAAACAATAGAACTTCAAAGAGAAAAGAAAGCCGGGCGTATTGTCTACTATTCTTTGCGTTTCATTTCCTGCTTCTATGAAAAGGCTGCTTTCTGTAGCCCACAAACAAAATCTTTTCACAATAATTTATTTTATTCCACTTTATTTAATATTTACTATTGTAAACATTTAATAATCTTTATTTTTATCATACATTTTCAAATACTTTATAAAAATATAACCATTTAGATTAGGTGAATTTATCTTACTACATTTATTGAAAATAAATGGGTAAGGTAGAATTTAGAGGAAATGTACATAAATTTGAGGGAAGGGAGTGTGGGAAACTATTTAGGAGAAAAATACTTTTAGTACACTCGAAAGAGACTTGAACCTCAACCAACCACACCTTTTAAAAAATCATATAGCACATATGACCGGGGAGACATGACATCCAGTGCACTCTTCTTATGTGTAGACTAGCCTCTCTAGTGGCACAGAGCGTTGCCTAGGGTACACCATAGGAGGTTGTCCACACCTCGTACCATACATGTGATGATTATTATGAAGTTGTGGAGCCGGGGTGAGTCTTTACTCTAACTTAAGTTTAACTAACCAAGCTCTGGTGGCCGTTGGAATCATTCCCTTCAAGAGAAATAAACCAAAGGTACCAGCCGGGAATCGAACCCTGGACAACTAGGCTCTTAGCCAGGTGCACCATAGAGAAATGTATGTTATTCCAGAATCAACAGTGTATCTGGTGAAGGGGAAAATTAATTTTTCAATACATTTTTGAATAGGCCTTCTCCATCATCTTCTCTGATGTCATTAAGCACACTGTTTTTATCTCAAGTCTTCAAAAACATTTGACACCCAATTTCTGCGTTGTCTCCTGCTTTCTTTCTTTTACCCTCGCCTCCTCTAATAGCTTAGAAAAAATTAAATAGTAACAACAGGCCAAACCAATTTTGGAAAGAGCTGGAGCTATGATGCGCGCACTGGGAACCTAGGTGAACGTCCACGAATAAATGTATTTTCAGAATGCATTTCCGGTGTGGACGTGGAGGTTTGCGACCCTTGTTCATCGTGCGCGCTTGGTGTGGACGAGGAGGTTTGCGAACCCTTGTTCGTCGTGCGCGCTTGGTGTGGACGAGGAGGTTTGCGAACCCTTGTTCGTCGTGCGCGCTTGGTGTGGACGAGGCTTTAAGGTGTCACTTTCGCAGTAGACTAGATTGCTGTTGACGGAATGATCAAGGTTAGAATCTCGGTCCGGTGTATTTAGTGGGGTTTTTCCTAAATGTTTTTTCCGCTCTACCTGCACACGCATGCGAGTACACTTCCTCTAAATATATCCTTCCTAATCCCTAAAATTATTACCGTAATTAGTACATAAGCGTATAATCCAAACGGGTAGTATGACGTGGTTCTAATAAAAAAAACATTTTTAAAAGAATAGAAGAAGATATACATAATATATATCTCCAAATTAAAATTTATTAACGGTGTTATTATTAGTTCATAACATTATTTATGATCATGCGAACTAATTTATTATTAGATCATGATAAAATACTGTTTGATAGTGTGTTTAAATGTAATAGCAGCTAACCTAAAATGAGATTAGATTTATTTTGCTAACCAGCAAACACGATTGTATGAGGTTTTTTTTATCACATAATAGAATAAATTTGGTCTAAAAATATTAAACAGCCGATAAATCTTAATGTGTAATACGTTTCAAGCCACAGTAAAAGTCCGATAGTTCGGCACTCTGGGACTTACGGAATGCCGGATTATTGGATTATATCTATGTTATTCGGTAAAAACAAGGAAAATAACTTTGAAGTCGTTCATGGTTAGTTGATGAGGTCTTGTTAGTGTCACATGTTTCCGTTTCATTCCTTGAGCTGTATCAACACTTTGACTAGGCTTAGAAAACATTTTAAAGAACTAGACACACAACTACAAATAATATATGTAATACAGAAATACGCACAGTCTCACAAATCTAGGACTAAATAAAGATTTACTTGCAGACGAATGTTGGAAAGCCATGCTGGGTAATTGGGCGTGCTGAACCAATGGGTGCCGGATTATCAGACTTTTACCATACTACTACTAGGTGACCTGGCGGTCTACGGGTAGGATGTCAGACCTCTGTGCCGGGGGTCCGGGGTTCAATCCTCGGTCCCGGAACAGATTTATCCGACTGCCAAACCCTTCTTTCACCTCTGACAAGACGTGTATTAATCACAACTTGTGAATGCCAACGTGGTTCGGATACCACGTTAAACTGTAGGGCCTCCATTTCATCTCACAATTACTCTACCATTACACATAAGCATAAGTGTGTACAACCCGAACGGGTAGTAAGACAAGGTGCTAATAATAATAATTTTATCGTACTAGTTTGTAATGCCTTCATAAAAAACGTTAGTTGCTATATTAAAATAAAATTTACTTTGCGAATAAACTGAATCCCAATTTATATAATTGTTTATTTAATTAATACGCTCATCCCCAGATTTACAAACATATTAATCTAAGAGCTGTTTTAGGGGATGTGGAACCCATGTCAGCTTGGAAGGATGATGGTAAACACTTTCTGATAAATCTCATCTGGAAGGTAACCCGGTTCTCCTCGTCACATAAAATACAGTTTGTTTACATAATAATGAAGAATGAATATTGAATAGCTTTTTTACAAGTACTCGTCACTTTGTGCAATCAGTAGTTACCAAACCATGCTATAACATGGTCACCTATTATTTTATCATAAAGAATGTTTAATATAATATTATTAATATAAATAATTTTGAAAAGACAATATTACACAAACATGTGTAATTTTTGAACTCACTGATAATTCTTAATCTCCTCAAAGTATTTGTAAAATTATATCCTCAACTTAAAATTTTAAGCCCCATAAGTCACGAACGGACTTGTTTAAAACAATAATGTTAACTGCGAAGTCCTACCACACAGATTGAATCCGCAATTCATGAGTACAGGTAGTTGAATTTTCAAATATGAGCATCAATTCAAATTGAAAATTCCTTGTCCTTATGTATATTGCATCCAACTCTAAAATGACTAAAACCTTGTAATATAAATAACAGTTCAAGGAAGATGTATAAGACAAGATTTTCTTGTAATCATTTTCCCGACATAAGATTGGCCAAATCTTGTATTCGTCCATAACGTAATTTAGTTCTAGAAAATCAATTATGATATAGGCCCATATAGAAATTGTGTTCCGTAAGGGGATTTTAATTACTTGCTAGAACAAAATTTTAAATGCAGCTTTTATAATCTAGGTTATAATGGTGTCCTCCCCCCCCAGTTTATAACCTATTTTTAAAGATTTGTGTTTGTGCTTGATTCTGACCTTGTTAGTGAGAAATCAATTCAGATTAGATAAAGTGAGAATATTTTTTCTACAAGGTGAATCTTAAACCTTCCACGATATAAAATATGCAATAGCAATTTCTCTGTCTTATCCTTCCCATTAGATGACCTTGGGTTTAGTAACCTATACAGGCTCGCCCTTAGCAGACTTCGTTTGTGTGGTCATCGTCCCCCCCCATGCTTCCAGCCCGCAGTACCCCACCAAACCAAATATTTTTTTTTAGTACCGCATCTTACTACTGGTTCGGGTTATACGCTCGCTTATGTGCTAATTACGCTAATGAGCTAGGAATAACCCTGATCATTTTTTTTTTGTTCTCCTGTAGTGGTATATTTAGAGTTTTATCTCCATCTTGAGGGTCAGTAATTTCAAAATGTTTTAAGTTCAGAATTATTATTTACATCAGGTAGTAAATCATAAGATGAACATGTATTGCTATCATCTTCTTGACTTACTGATGAGTCGGAGATAGTAGACCAAGAAAACGAAGGTTTTATACCTTTTTGAAAACATCTCTCGCTGGAAATAAACAGCCCCGCATGGTGTTTAGTTCTTGGTTTTCTGCATGCCCGGTTCGTACTACTGGCCCGTATAAAACCAACATACCCGCTTGTCCGACTCTCAATGACGCAATCGCAAACGCACTTGAAATTACGCTTATCTTTAATACACAATATACTGTCTACAATGAAAAGTCGTAAGACGTAATTTCAACCAATAGGAACAAACATCAAACACGACTATAAAAGTCAAATTCTTATTAATGTTTTCAAATAAGAAATAAATATTTAATTGGTTAAATATATATATGATTTTAATTGAAACTCCTGCATTTTGTAATAGGCCTACTATACATTTCCAAAAGCTGTTGTCATAGACCAAATAGCTTCATATTATTTAATCTTAGTTGTCCATCCATATTTTGTTTTTTATTGGCTGAACGCAAGTCAACGCAACTACATATACGCAAGCGATGGACAGGGTTCATCTCCTCCAGACTAGCTGTTATGTTTGTTCCGACATGAGATTGTGCTCGCGTCAGCTATTGTAGACAGACAAAACTACGTTATTGCGTTGTTGCAAGTCCGTCAAGCGGGTGCGTTTGGTTGTAAGATGGGCCATTATGAAACTTTAAATTTAATGATATTACCACCATATTACAAGTAACATTTTGGGCAAAACACAATAAATAGATAATTCACGTATGGCACTTTTAACACTAACACAAACGCATCGATTACTTTAAGTAAATTACAAATTACAGCGGACAACCATTAAGCCGGAACTATAATATTGCTTTATTTTATGTTCGTACAAATACGCACAGTATACACTAGGGGGTCTAAGCTGACACTACTTGCTGGTGTCTCCTAGTCCTTACCAGTTAATAGGGGAAGATACAACCCCCTTGTTCCTAGGGTTGGGCAGGGTAAAATCCCGTTGATATTGTCAAGGTCAACGATTCCACACTGCCTATATTATTTCCAGCCAAACCTCATCTCTACAAAACAGTAAACATGCTACATTAGCCCCACGACTTCTTTGGTGCTGACTGACAGCTCACAGCTGACGGCTTTGAAAAGTTACCAGACCAAGTTATGTATCCCTACACCGAACCATATGATTTGCAAAAACATGTGTTTAACAGCTGTCACTTCTGACAGTCAAAATTTAGGTATATACCTAAATGTTGTCTGTCAGAAGTCAGCACCAAAGAAGCCATGGGTCTACTGTAGGTGAAGCAAAACAAATAAAATGTGAACACGACACACTGATGGCTTGTCTAAACAGGGAGGCTAATATATAAGTGCGAAAGCAAAAATTTCCTATCCCAACTATTTTTTTTACCCTTTTGTCCCCTAAACAAGCTCGAGTACATATGGAGCCGCACATTTCGCACACCACTAAGGGTGTCCCTGTAACTATAACAATGGTTTTAAGAATGTGGTTCGATATAAAATAAAGGCTAACTCTAATCACCTCCTAATCGAAGTTCTGCTGTGCTCTGAACCATCTCGAAATCATTCTTGGCGAAACATTGGTACATTCCTCGGTCTTCTCTTGTCACTACACTCAGCTGAAGTCGGGAACCACTGGCGCCAACTATGCGCACCCTGGAACAAACCACAGTGAATAGCTATGTGACGGAAGGTAATTTACTTGACGTGAAGGAATTCTTAATACTATTTTGGTAGGAAGAATATTTTGAATGAGTTTTTTTTATTACCAGAATCCTACATAACAGTAGGATTAAGGTAGTGAGAATAAAGTATTTAAGACAGCCATTTCCATCAAAATTAGAGTGTGATTAGCGATTTTTTGTATATTTGTATAGAGACAATATATTAGTATCGTTTCTCCATCTGTGTATTTATCGCAGCCTGATAAAACGTAAAACTAGGAATACATTTCCATCATATCTTGAAACCAAAAGAACGAGTCGAAATCGTAAAATGATTACCATTAATTTGAATTAGATTTTGATCTCTGATTGGATCTCTCGCTGATAAGTGTTTTACTAATGTAGAAATATTAATAAAATTTGTAGACTACATATTTATATTTTTATTAATCCTTATTTTGGGTCAAAGGTTCAACTATGTATGTGTCATGATTATATAATTGGAAAGAGGAATAAAACTTGGCATCACTTTTTACACCATTTAACGTTATTAAATGTAATTTAGGATGATGTATTATTTGTTATAGGGTTCATATTAATGATTTGATTTATTAATGGGATCCTATCTTTATAGTTATTATTAATTGAAAAATGAAAATTATTTAAATCTGAGCAAACTAGAAAATAAATTCTTTAAGCTTTGGTTTATTTCTTCATGTTGAGCTCAAATGATTATATTTAACTAAGACTATTAAATTAATTAATAAAAAAACCTTTTTCTGACCATACAATACATATTAAATTATTACGCCATTGCTAAATTTCTAGAAAAGTACAAAATTAAATATAAAAAATGGTGGTATAATAAACTCCAGGTTTCGCAAAGCATTTAATTGGTGCAATCATTGTAAATATTTTGAGCGTTTAAGCGACATCACTCGTAACCCAGTTTGTGGAAAAATTAGCCGGTACTAATGTACCGTTGCTCAGGGGACGCCCGAATGTACTAATCGTACATCCTTTCCGTGGAGGCTCTTTCCATGTCCCGATGATATGAGGTGATGGTGATACTGAATATGTGGGTGTGAAACCAGTTGAAACTCTTAAACTTAACTTAAGCCTAATTAACCAAACCCTGGTGACCATTTGGGTAACTCCCCTTCCTGGAAAAATACTCAAGTTACCAATCGGGAATTGAACTCAGAACCACTAGGCTCGCGGCTAGGTGCATTGACTACTACAGCACGGGGCTGGTTCGCAATCAGTGTTAAAGCATGCAAGAGATAAAATCAAACCCGATACATTATGAATAAAGTGACCATTAAAGTACTGACCTTGAACATCTATTAAAGGTTTATTTTATTATTAGCACCGCGTCTTACTACCCGTTCGGGTTATACGCTTTAAGTACTAATTACGCTAATGGATTAGGAACTGGGAAGGTTGAATTAGAGGAAGTGAACCCGAATTTGTGTGTAAGGAGAGTGGAAAACCATTTAGGAAAAACCACCCCCAGTTCACCCGACCGAGATTCAAGCCTCGATCTCCCCGTCCTCAGCAGTCGAGCTCAACACGACTAGCGCGGTAGCCAACTACGCCACCGAAGCGGGTAGTAAAGGATTAACAAAATATCTATCTGTTTTAATCATTCGCTTACTTACTTACTTACAAACACTCTCTATGAAACTGGGAATTCGAAAATTCATTGCCGCACTTACAAAAGTACGCCACCTATCCCTATCTTGAGATAATTATATCCAGTCTACCTCATTACACCCTATCTTTATCTTGAGATAGTTCTATCTAGTCGATCTCATTACACCCTATCTCTTTCAAGTCCATTCTAATGTTAGCCTCCTATTGGCGTCTAGGTCTTCCCAATGGTCTCTTCCCATGGGTTTTGCCAGTCAATACCCCGAACGAGATTCCAGATTCTTCCATTCACGCTGCATGTCCTGCCCACCGTAATCTACGAGACTTGATTATCCTAACAATGCGTTGTGATGAGTACAGGGTATGTAACTCATCATTATGTAAGATATTTGACTGCCTAGTATCTTCTTTCTTGGGACAATTATTTTCATACGCACCTTGTTTTCGATAACCTCGAAATTTCTTTTCTTCGAGTAATAATATTCACTAACATGTTTAACTGTTTCGAGTATCCTTTGGATCGGTTATTTAATAAGGATTCATGCATATGTGATTTAATCTGTGTAAAACAAAATTCATTGTGATCCAATGGAGATGCGGACAAAGTGGTCCAACTCATCTACTCTGGTTTACCAGTGAAGGTGAAATCTGAATTCGAATTCAGGCTGGGCGTAATGTGGGAACGTTCCCTAAATATATTCTTACATTATTTGAGCTATATATTTCTCTTACTTATCTTACTATTGTATGTAACTATAATGATAGTCCAGACTGGGTAGTAATCGGTAATAAACGGTACTATTATACCTTCCTCATCCATACACCCCATTAGTGTAAACATACGGATAGTCCCAAAAGGGCACTCACCGATCTTTTTCACCCAATGCACTACTCTCGCTAGGGAAATTTCTCCTTACCTGTACACGTCTGAGTCTCTGATTGGCTGTCCATCTTTGGTCCAAGAGAGGACGGGATAAGGTCTACCCGAGACGGTGCAGGTAAATTCTGTGCCCCGGTCGAGGTCCACTGTCACCTGCTGAGGACTGACGTGGACGGAAACTGGCTCGACGATGCTCAGTTCTAGCTCCACCCGCTCACTGCCAGCGCTGTTGTTGGCGAGGCACACGTAGCGACCAGCATCTCCTGCGTGAACATTCTCAAGGACGAGCACACCATCACGCAGGTGGGTTCGCTCATTTGGGCTCACCACCTCAGAGATGCCATCCCCTGTGTCACGATGCCACCTGTGAACACCGTAACTTTATTTTAAGAAGAACACCAATAATTCCGGCATACAAAATAACAAGTTTACTTTATTTAGATAAAACCAAATTGAATATTGTTTGTTTTTGCAAGAACAGTGCTGTCACCTATTCTTTTCGTGATTTTTGGTATTGTGTAATTTACGTCCAAATAGCGCTTATATCGAAACATATTTAAAATCCAAAATATAAAGTGAGTTGAATACAGAAGTTTTTATTTGAAGGATGAAAGAGATTGTTGTGCCTACCGAGTACCGAGTACAAAAGGCATGCCCTAATGCTCCCTGAAGGGGAGCACGAGAGCAAGCTCCAACACGCACCGACCAATTGGTCACACCGTGTGGTTCGCAAAAATTTAGGAATGGGTTGTCGCTTTTCGCGAAGTTCTGAAACAAAGAAACAGATATTACATATTATTAGTACATAAGGGGAAAGGGGGGGTAAGAAATTTGAAAAACCGAATAAGGGTTTTTAGAGTTACGTGCGGAGACACTACTCTATGGGGGGCTGATGAGAGCCTCCCAAACCACTGTTGTCACATCTCGCTTATCCGAGCAGGGCTTTGGGACGTCGATGGCACCCACCAGGGTCGATGACGTAGTTCCCAAGCCCCTGGATAAGAGGATTGGTGGCACCGGGAAGTCTGGCGTAGAAGGACTGCGCCAGTCCCCGGAAGTGGTCCTTGATGGTAGGCATATCCAGGTCGCGGTGTAGAGTCTCATTCCGGACATACCAAGGTGCGCCCACAATGATCCTCAGACACACGCTCTGGAATGCCTGCATCCTCCTCATATACGTGTCCGCCAGGTGGCCCCAAGCGGGACACGCATAGTCGAGGATCGGTCTGAGCAGTTGCTTGTACAGCGTCAGACCGTTCCTTGTAGACAGGGCGCTACGCCTGTTGAGCAGTGGGCCTAGGATTCCCAGCCTTTGCCTCGCTTTGTTTAGTCTCTCGTGGCAGTGTAGTCTCCAGGTCAGTTTGGTGTCCAGCGTAAGTCC
>CABFOV010005495.1:20086-37135 GCA_902141375.1 Timema poppense
TCAATCCTCGGTCCCGGCACAGATTTATCTGATTACCAAACCCTTCCTTCACCTCTGACAAGACATCTTGTGAATGTGGGGAATGCCAGGCCTCCACCGTGGTTCGGATTCCATGTTAAACTGTAGGTCCTCCATTTCATCTCACAATCACCCTAGCATTACACATTAGCGTAAGTGCGTATAACCCGAACGGGTAGAAAGACGCGGTGCTAATAATAATAATAATAATAATAATAATAAAATGCTGGTTCCATGGCAAAAACATGTGAGTCCTCCTGTTGTACGTCACTTTTTCAATTTTAGCATCAAAGAGTTATAATATATTGATATTTACTCGGTACTTATGTTACTCAATAATTTCTCATGATTTATGGAATATTGATGAACCCATTAAATAACTGTACTTTATTAAATGCAAACAATCAATCCAATTAAGTTAACAAAAGTGAATTCCTCTTTGCACCATTGCATTGTTAGTTTTCTGTAGATCAACACTGGTAGTACAATGGTGGCTTATTCTACTGTACTGCAACACATTACTCGAATAACATAAATTTTAAATTTCATAAAGTTAGGGTTTTAAAGAATCTCGAATGGAATTCTATCGCCAAGCGAATACTTATAGTTGTTAATTATGTGTACACTACTTGATGAGAAATTTAGAATAATAACTGTAATTTATTTAATAATTCCCTCAACCTTTCCTTCGATGACGTCATGCAGAAGACAGCTCCTCCTAAGGATGGGTTCGATACAGTTAGCTTTGTACAGAAGAATCCCATCCAAAATGGTTCTATTCTCACCCATTCTTCTTAGGTCTTCTTAATTTGTCACCCTATCTGTCCATCTGATTTTCTCAAGTCTTCTCCAGCACCACATTTTAAATCTCTCCAAGTATTTATTTTCCATCTTCTTAAGATTCCAAGTTTCTGCTCCACATAGTGCGATGCTCCAAATTTAGCATTTTATCTGTTTCTTCCTCAGTTCCAAACTCAAATTGCTGGTCAGCATTTACCTCTTCTAATTGAAAGTTTGCTTGGTCATGTCAATCCTTGACCTAATGTCCTTGATAAAGTAGGCATCCTTTGTCACCAGACTTCCCAGGTACTTGGACTGCTCTATGTTTTCCTTAATTATAATAGCTATTCTTAAGCCCCTTAGCCCTGTCGAATGCAAGTCTAAAACCTCTTTTATGGGTGGGTGGGTGGGAGGGTGAGAGGCGTGGCTTGGTTTCACAAACGACCAAAGTATCCTTCCGCGCCAACAAGAACAGATGGATCACGAAAACCGTAGATGGTGCTAGCTAACAGACAGGTCTTGCAGAAAAATAATACGTTTGAAATACTAATTTTCTCGAGAACGTGTGAAATTTTTATGTTAATATTTACAACACCCTTTCAAATATAATGTATCGATGTTTATTAATTGTTACATCTTCTTATTTTTTATAATGAAACCGGCAGTTTTCTATTGAAAAACGTCAATTTTATCGATGTTTGATCACTGTTGAAACCATAGAGGAAGTGTGTATATAAAAAGTATAATTTAATCAACATGCTTCTATTCTTGAACAAACGGTTTGCGAAAAGAAAATTGCAAAGCAATAAACATTCTTGAAGCTAACCGTTTGTTCCCATGGCTCTGTATTTTCACGCCAAATCGCCTTAAAGGTATTTATATCACTCCACGCAATAACAGTCTATCAAAAACAAAACCTAAGCGATTTCATATCCATCTCCTCATTAATAGACTCCCAACAGTTATTCCCTGAAACCGTGCTCAAACTAGAACAGAACACAAAACAGAACATGTTCGCGAACATTTACAAAGGTCATGCTCATCGTTCTGCCCGCTGCGGCTGGAGTGTCTAAACTTGAACAGAACATGTTTGCAAACATGTTCGCAAAGTGTTCCCATACCTGGTAGCTTAGTGAACTTATTTATTTCTATATAGCTCAGTCGTGCTTCAAAATCGATGGTGCGCTGTGTGCGCGCGTGCAAGTAGCAGGGGCTGTATATTATTTATACCACACACAAAGAAATACACTCGTCAAGAGATATATATACTTTAAAAAAATGCAGGTTTTTCTTGATGCTGACCCACCAATGACTGGATGTTCGGATAAAAATCCCCCACGACGTTCAAACTACTCCTGTCCCGAATATGAACAGTCTTTGATGTGATGGGCAAAAACCGACAACTGATGGATCGGGGCTGAAAAGAGCAACGAACAAATTTTTCTACAGACAAGTGTTCAGAAGGCCTTACACATGGTTTAATTCGTTGTTATTTTCTAGTCTGTACAAGGCTTAAGGCTTTCTATCAATCTATTTAATGAATTTCTCTCACTAGTTTTAATCCAAACAATAATGTTTACCAAAAAATTAAATATGTATTAGTGAAATAATTAGTTTTTCTTCAGTACTGTTACAATAATGAGGGTTTCATTCGAGTACCCCATTTGTCGAGATCTAATAGTTTGTTTTCTAGTGCTAGCTCTATAAAATGTAAGCGAAAATATAAAGTTTTAATAGAAGTGGTAAAGAAAGTGTAGCGCAAGAGAATTGTAGGAATAAATTCTTCTCTTTCAAATGTTGTGGTGTTTCGTCCCTTGCTTCTCGAGAGGAAATCTCACTAACTCCTATCCTCCTTCCCTGCCACCCACCTCCTTCCTCCTTCCAGAGCTCCGTGTGGAGCCCCTTCTAGAGCCCATCAACCGACCCATGGAGAGACGGAGAGAACGGGCCAAGAAGAATGAGCCCATCCATTTCCACGCTACGGCTCCACTAATTGCACACTCCGGCCAGCCGTAATGGAGGCAAAGTGCTTTGCATAATGGGGCGGCGCGGGGGGGCATGGTATTGGGGGTGGGGTGATAGGGGGCGGGGCCCTCGTGGGGTGAGAAATGTTGGCATTTTCCTTCCTACTCTCCGAGTTGCGAGGGAGTTTACACAGAAGTGCCCAGGGAAAGCTTTTGGGGGGGAAGAATACAAGCTAAGTTGAGAAGCTCGGACCGAGATACCCCGTAATGACGGTCATGTTGTCTTATTATGGCTAGTCAGTTATTAGCACCGCGTCTTATTACCCGTTCGGGCTATACGCACTTACGCTAATGTGTAATGGTAGGGTGATTGTGAGATGAAATAGAGGACCTACAGTTTAACGTGGGATCCGAACCACGGTGGAGGCCTGGCATTCCACACATTCACAAGTTGAGATTAATACACGTCTTGTCAGAGGTGAAGGGAAGGAAGGGTTTGGCAATCAGATAAATCTGTGGTGGGACCGAGGATTGAACCCAAGGCCCCCAGCACAGAAGTCTGACTGACACCTTACTCCTAGACCGCCAGGCTACCATCCGGCTAGTGATAGACCAACGGTAGGAAAAGGTTTTTGCGAAATTATATTTATTAGACCATACATTTGAAAATTCACATTCGAAAATTATGTTAATCAACTTATTTCAAACAACTGTCCACACTGGAAGAACGTTGTTGAATCGTGATGATGTATGTTTTCTATAAATACATCCATATACAACATTGTATCCACACTGAAGAAACAGTTTATATATAGTTTGTGTCAACATGTGAGATAAAGGATGTTTTTGTGGCAGACCTGCACTTATAATTCATGTCTTTGGGGTCCTAAAGATACAAATGTTGCTTGTAACTATCAGTCTTGTTGGTTGTATTCTTGAACATGTGTTTACAAAATAAAAAGGTTTCATTTTGAAATTAATTTTTGTACGACTCTTTCTTTAAGTTATAAGTATAATGTCTTTATATTATTAATTTTGGTGGCCAGTTATAACAAGATACAAGTGTCAGTATCATAATAATTTTTAATTTTTACTGTCATATATTATAATATATTTTGTTGCCACAGCCACAAAACAAAAACCAATAATTTTATTAATATATTTTGTTCTTTCAATAATTCACGCAAACGCCAATCATACAGTTATCCGTAGAAAATTATTATTAGTCTCGTTTGATAAGGCATAGTATTGATAATATAATATAAGTAAGCAAATATTATTTTAGAATATGTTGACACCAGTCATTTTCAGCCAATATTTGCAAAAGTGAACCTTACGCTTGCTGTCAGACTCCACCCTTGCAGCCATGGACTCCCTATATCTGGTGACCTATCCAAGCTGTGAATGCTAGCCCCATTTATAAATGCGATAGTGTGATACGTCATTGTTTGCAACTTCTTTTAGCTTTAAAAAAAATAAATATATATATATACATATATATATATATATATATATATATATGTATTAGCTTAAAAGATATATATATTTTTTGTCTTTCCATGCACCTATTTGAAATGCATCACTATCCTAAATTATAAGAAAGAGATTTTTTTTCCTTTTCTTCTTTAGCACTGCGTCTTTCTTCCCGTCCTGATTGTACAAATCACGATAGTGTGTTAGGAATGAGGAAGGTTGAATTTTATTTAAATAAAAAGGTGTACCCACATTTGTGTTGAGGTAGAATGGAAAACAAAGAGGATAAACCACCCTCAGTACACCCGACAGAGATTTTAAATCTGATCACCTGGTCTAGTTTATTGTGGTAGTGACGCCTTAGAACATGTGATTACAAAAACGGGTTTAAGAAAGAGTTGCACACTGCATTATTTTGTTTAATTATGTAACTACTTGTTCATGTTCTATTTGTATACATATTTAAATTTGTATTATACGTTAGATGAGTTCCCTCCGATCTCAACTTATACCAGATCAGCAGTAGCTATTAAACATGACGGGCGAACAAACGCAGAGCTGAGAGTAGTACACATTCTCACTTAAATTGGAGTGTTTCTTTCACGCGAAATTAAGAAAACATATTTGTAGAAATGATAAAATTTTTAGTATTTTTACTACTCCCCAGATTAGTGTTAGGGGAATGTTGGTTTAAATATGTGTTTAGAGAGACCATTAAATTAATAGGCCAATTTCAAGGAAATTTAGTATCTTCAAGGTTTAGTATTTTTCTTTTGTGTGCTATTACTTTAACAAGACAGGTATTAAGACGTGGAGCACGGTACTATTCTACCTACCTCATCTCTACCCCATAAGTGTAAATATGTGGATATCCCGGACGGGTATTAAGACGTGGAGCACGGTACTATTCTACCTACCTCATCTCTACCCCATTAGTGTAAATATGTGAAGTTCCCGGACGGGTAGTAAGACGTGGAGCACGGTACTATTCTACCTTCCTCATCACTACCTCATTAGTGTAAATATGTGGATATCCCGGACGGGTAGTAAGACGTGGAGCACGGTGCTATTCTACCTACCTCATCTCTACCCCATTAGTGTAAATATGTGAAGTTCCCGGACGGGTAGTAGGACGTGGAGCACGGTACTATTCTACCTTCCTCATCACTACCTCATTAGTGTAAATATGTGGATATCCGGACGGGTAGTAAGACGTGGAGCACGGTACTATTCTACCTTCCTCATTTCTACCCCATTAGTGTAAATCTGTGGATATCCCGGACGGGTAGTAAGACGTGGAGCACGGTACTATTCTACCTTCCTCATCACTACCCCATTAGTAGACTATTTTTTTGTATCTCCCGATTATGACAAAGTATAAATACTCGCTCAGATCAGCGTAAAAAAAATTACCTAGAGGTTTTATCTAAGTTAATTATGTTCTTTAATTACTTGCAAGTGTGTGAAATTGATATAGGCACCAAATGGCTTTTAATATTATTGAATTTAAAATTATAATGAGAATAGAACAATGTCTGAGTGCGGCTACACTTTCTCAAAATTAAACAGTTCTTATCCCTATTACATCAAAATAATTATTACATAATTAATTGAAGATGAAATGGTTAAAGTGGGGAAGACAGGGAACGCGAAAAAAGGAGTAAGTATTTTTGCAGTTTTTATAGCAAAACACTTTTGGCCTAAATAAATAAAATATTGCTCCAGTAGAAACATAAGAGTTTAATTTTATTCAGATGGTGACCTCAACAGTTGTTGAATATCTATAATTAGTATAGCAGTATTAGATGACAAACATTTTAAATCAAGAGAAAAAGTTGTCATTCAATAATTCCAGGACACCCTCGACATATATTCAACAGTTGTTGATACCAACATATGAAGAAAATTCAACTCTATATTTATACTGTAGCAATATTTGATATTTTTTTTACCAAACTATTTTTTTATATAAAACTGCAAAAACACCGATCTTTTTTCGCCTTTCCTACATCCTCACCATAAGGATGACAAAAAGTCCATGCATTTGAATAAAGTAGAACAAATGAAGACCTCGGTAAAAAAAAAGTTCTACGTGATACGAAGAAACTAAATAAAGGCAGCCTACATTTGGAAGGGAAAGTAGAAACAAGAATAAAAGGCAGCTGCTAACCCTCTGTAATGGAACAGGTCCAATCGAGTTCCAATTATCAGGGTGCATGGTACCATTCTCCGGCAGTTCTACCCTTGTGTTGACGAGGTGTTCAGACCTCTAATACCTGCCTCCAGTACAGACTAATGGAATCCTAATTCCTCTAACTCTACCAATACTCTGAAAGGATGAAAACCGTGTTGCCAACTCTAAAAACTGATATAACTCTAGATTTTTCTCAAATTATAAAATATTGTAACTATGGAAATGTATTTAAATAATATTGACGAACATAACAAATATGTTATTAATAATATTTCACCAGAGAAAAAGAATATTGTAACTATGGAAATGTGTTTAAATAATATTAACGAACAGAAAAAATACATTATTAATAATATTTCACCATAGAGAAAGGATACCATAGCGGGAATGAAGGATAAGGAAAAACTTTGTCCAGTGTAGAACATTAAAAACCGTAGTCTGTCAAGTCACCGCAGAGTAGCGCTGACAAACGAACCTTTAAATTTACACCTACTTTTCCCCGCCACACGGCCATTTATTATCAGTCTTAGCTTTGGTGGAATGCTGTAGTTTTCTGTTTGTGAGTGGTCACAATGTAAATAGCTCTTCACTATTGTAAGCATAACTGTAGAGTCAGTATGCCAATCCTTCGATACTGACTCCTTCATAAATGGCTAATTTATATTAATAATTAGTAATAACAAATTATTGGCTGTAGTAAAATGATCCAATACAGATTAATTAAGAAATATATCATTTTTCTGTTTTTACAATCCTACACAAGACATATTTTAGAAAAGTGATAACGTTTTGCATATTATGTAAGAATAACCTTTAGGAACTGACGCTAAAAAATATAGCATGAGGATTGGTACCATTGCATTTTTGCAACAGCCTATAATGTTCTAACTAATAATAAAAAACACATACTTAAAAACATTTTATTATGACTGAAGTAATATTATTAAATACATATTTTAATAGTATTGTATTTTTGTAAATTTTATATGAAAAAAACTACGATAATTTTAACGGTTACAAAAACATAGCTTATTATTAGAAAAAAAATTAGTACATGGTAATTGATAAATAGAAAACTACATCAACTATAACGTTGTAACCTAATCTACAAAGTACCTAACAATCATAAAATATAAGTTTAATTAGAAAAAACAGAAGAAGACATTACAAACAAGATTATTTCAAAAAGTTACTTAAGTATATTTTTCTTGAATTTATTTTACTTCCTTGAGTTCCTACAGTTCGTATTTTTATGTATAATAGCGACCGTACGTGAATAACAACTACAATAAACTAAAGCAACGTGATATAACTTTCAGACACATGATGTAAACATACGGCAGCAATGAGCCAGGCGTATGCCATAACGAATGGCGGCGTTGCATATTCACAACATTCCTGCATGGGGCACCAGTTTAAATTCACCTATCTCAGAAAATAAACATTTTTTTGAATGTTTGATGACATCATACTACATAACAGGAACTAATTGAGGAATACTTAGAGGGGAACCGACCTAATTACCTTTGATTTTCAAAACAATAAAAAAAACAGCTATTGCTAAAACGCAACAGCACCAATCACAGAAGGATATGTTCAACTGTATCTATGTTAATAAGTAATTTTATATATTTTCTTTTTTATCTCTATTACTTTTGTATTAATAAACAAAGTGTGATCGACATTTTTCCATGTGTGAATTTGCTGCTATTTATATCAAAACATTTGCAGTTATGAAACATGTATGGTTTGAAGTAGAGGCGGGTCGAAACCTATATTTCTTGAATCCAAATATCTAATCCAAATTCAAATCCTCAAATCCTTACAAATATATAAACAACTCCGTACTTAATCCATCCTCACTAACTTTCTCCACTCTTCCCTATCCTTGCATACTCCCTTCGCTTCAGCAAAATCCATACACCAGGTCATGCATGCTCTTGTATTATTAAAATTAATAATATTTCTCTTTTTCACACATTCGTCTACAACATTTAGCCACGTCCTTTTGATTCACACACATTCTCTTAATATATTTGATTGGTCACTCAATCCACACTCATCCTCTAAACATGCCTAAATCAAGGTAACACGCTTCTTTCACATTGACCTCATGCATTCCCTTTAAAAACACACTCCTTCAGCACCCATTCCCTACTGGCTCTATCCATACGAGTTTTTCAAAATACATTTCATATCTCATTCTAACCGCATTCACCTTTCTCTGGTGTTTCCCCTGACGAATCCACGATTCACATCCAAACCACAATGTTGGCTTTAACACAATTTTACATAATGCCCTCTTTTCCTCTTTCGACACTACTTCATTCTTTACAATAGTCCACATACATCCAACTGATCACCGAGATGCATTCATCCGTCTGTCGATTTTATTATCTATCCTTTCATTTTCACAAAACATTCTGCCCAGATACACAAAATTGTTCACTTGTTTTAACAGTTATCCATTTACAACATTTACAATTTATTTTAATGGGCTAAGCATTAATAAGGAAAGCTATTATACCATAATACCAGAATTTTTATGGATAAGATGGGGAACCATTAAGGAAAAAACACCCCCAGCGTACTGAAATTGGATTCTAACTCAAAGCTTTTGCCACTGGAAATCTAATCATTATGAATCTTACCTATCGTGGGTATTATTATACATAGTTGTATTATCATTTATGAACATAGAAACTTAATAAACCAGTGAGTGGCTTACGGGAACCTCCAAAATGTTTATATAACTATACAAATGAAAATAATGCGTACTTCTTAATTTTAGTCATTATAATATTATACAGTTTGGTCAATAATAATAATAATAATAATATTTAGCACCGCATCTTACTACCCGTTAGGGTTATACGCTTTAAGTACTAATTACTCTAATGGATTAGGACTTGGGAAGGTTGAATTAGAGGAAGTGAACCTGCATTTGCGTGGAGGGAGAGTGGAAAACCATTTAGGAAAAACCACCCCCAGTTCACCCGACCAAGATTCGAACCTCGATCTCCCCGTCCTCAGCAGTTACATTTAAACAATAAATTATACAATCATTACTTTTGCGTGTAAACAATCCATTCATGGTACAAATTAAAATTTATTTTAATGTGGCTCTCTAATTTTAATCTCCACATAAAGCTCTTATTTGCTAATTTTAAATCCGTTCTTTATTCTTTGTCCGCTGTATAATGGTTTTTGCTAAATTTCTAGCAACGGAGTCATTATTTCTTATCTGCAAAGTTACAGCAGTTGAACGTGGAGTGAGATTTTAGAGGGCAGCGTGAGAGTAGTTACACTTCTTGAGTTATATTTTGCTTGGAGATATATCATTTGCGTCTTGTGTAAAGTATTTTACATAAATTACAGTGTGTGCTTTTGGCCTACGTAAGACGTAAGCCCCTACACTTGAAGATCTGTTTGATTGATGAGCTTAAAATTACGTCAGTATTTTTTTTCTCCATAAGTTAAATAATGTTTTACGATTAAAAAATGTTTGGCCACTTTTTTCTTTAAATCAATGAAAATGGATTTAAATTGTGTACATATTTATTATTTACCTTATGGCATTATGAACTCAGATGTACATTGCTGCATTTACAAAAATACGCCACTTATCTCTATCTTTAGCTAGAGCTTATCCCTAACTTGGGCTAGTTTTATCCAGTCCACCTCATTACAACCTATCCCTATATTTAGCTAGCTATATCTATTTCACCTTATTACACCCTAATCCTATCTTGAACTAGTTATATACAGTCCAACTCACTACTCCATATTCCTATCTTGAGTTAGTTATATACAGTCAACCTCATTACACCCTATCCCTATATTGAGCTAGTTATATACATTCCCACTCATTACACCCCATCCCTTCTGTTTACAATATCGATGACTTGAAAATAAACTATATACTTTATTCCCAGTATCATACCTAACATTTATATTTAAAAAAAGTTGCATGACTTCTTCTTAATACTCAACTAACCCTTTATGGTATTTGCACATTCTCATTTGTGTAGAAGGAGAGTAAAAAATTATTTTGGAAAAAACACCATCATTACACTCAGCCAGGATTCAAACCCCAACCTATTTGTCCCTGGGCAAGCAAACTAAGTGATATTGACGTAAATGCTAGTAACTATAATATTATAGATTTATTATATCATTATACTAGATGGTAAGTATTTTTATTAATGTAAAACTAATATATCGTTAAGTATATATATTAAAACCATGTATTACTACCCATTTGGATGATATACATATGCACTAATTAGGCTTATGTGCTAGATAGTTTACATTATTGATAGTAGTGCTTTTCACACCAGTGTTAAAAACTACTTTATCCAAAGAAAAAATAATGAGTGATTGAAGGGTAGTAATTTGGAAACACATCATCATCTCTCTACTAGTGTGGAGAAAACTTCAACGATATCTACTATCTAACCCACAAAGAAGAAGACCCCATTAAATTAATCTGACGGGGATTCAAACCCCGACCTCAAAGAAAACGCTGACAAAGTCCAATCGGGCTTAGTCATTAAGTAAACAGCTCAGGCAGCACGCTGCAAACACAGTTTTGCCTCTCTGACTCACTCACTCACTTCCTGTTAATGTCAGTAAGAGGAAATAAAGACGCCAAGTATTAGGGAAGCAGACATTGATAAGAGGTTTTCAGAGAGCCGGTGTTATTGTAACTGAACTACGTCACGAGATTTATAGAGCAATAAAAGACTTCATGCGTCATTGTTTAAAAACATGTAATAAAAAATACTCCTATTATTACAAACGTTCGAGCCTTGTTAAGAAATGAGTGATGGTGGCCCAAGCAGTCATATATTTTTTATGTGATCAAGTTTTACTACCTATTCGAGCTATCGTTATATTTACACTATTGAGAGAAGTATTAGAAAGTTAGAATGAAAAGGAAATATACCATTGCATGGAGGAAGTTTGTGAAAGTCTTTAGTATAAAAAAAATTAATAACCTCAATACACCACATATCACTACACCTGGTATTCAACCTCTGACCTTTCTATAGCCAGTAAACCAGATCAAACGCCTTAATCAACGTGCCCGAGGTGTCCTAGGCGTCAATCTCTCACACACACACACATACACACACACACACACACACACACACACACACACACACACAAAGTTTTTCAGTTTATAGTTAAGTGAGGGTTAAATTCTTGGCTGGGTGCACTGGAGGTGTTTTTATCTTGACGTGAATTCAAATTTCAATTTTCCATCCTCTCTCCATGTCAATGAGTGGCACTTATTCTAGAGTTTAGTTCTAAATGTAATGATAAAGTCTTAAATTACACTTGTGTCAGACGTTCTGATAAAAAAAAATGGTTGTTTGATTGGCTACGATGGGCGTAAAAACGTGGTGAGTCGGGGGAGGAAGAGTCCAGCCTCACCAATATATTGATTGACCTTCCTTAAAGGGGGTTCACATATACTTATAAAAACTCAAATAGAATATAGTGATTTTTTAAGTTTACTGATCATTTTATATGCCACTAATAACTAGTCATTGTTTTGATATTAATCTACAAAATGCAACCCGCCTCGGTGGCATAGTTGGCTAACGCGCTTGTCGTGTTGAGCTCGACTGCTGAGGACGGGGAGATCGAGGTTCGAATCTCGGTCGGGTGAACTGGGGGTGGTTTTTCCTAAATGGTTTTCCACTCTCCCTCCACGCAAATGCGGGTTTACTTCCTCTAATTCAACCTTGCCAATTCCTAATCCATTAGAGTAACTAGTACTTAAAGCGGATAACCCGAACGGGTAGTAAGACGCGGTGCTAAATATTATTATTATTATTATTACAAAATGCAATATTCATAACCTCCTTTTGGAGTACTAGCTCTGTCAATATTTAAGGTGTGGGGATGTAAGGGACGTGAAAACATGTCGTTTTTGTTGTTGCAGTTTTTATAGCAAAACTTTTATTTTTTTGACCAAAATAAATAAAACATTTCTCCAGTAGCATCGTTTAGTTTAATTTTCTTCACAGGGTAATATCAACAATTTTGGAATATCTGTCATTAAAATCGGTAGGTGTTATCCACATCGGTGGTGGCATGGTCAAAGACGTCATTCTCGTCTTTTCCAGTTTGTTGGTGATGTCAAGGGATGGGCTGAAATCATGGTTGGGTACGCTGAGATAGTTTTTTAAATATATAATTGGTTTCTCACACTTTGCCTTCATTACAATGATGATACTTTTAATTTAAATTCAACCTTACTCATCCTTATCCCATCAGTATAAATATGCAGATAGCCTATATGATTAGTAAGACACAGTTCGCAAACAAAATAAGAGATCAAAGCTGTATTTCTATCATGTTTAGTCCTTGATTAAAGTCCTTTTTAACCGCAAGCAACATTACATTATTAATAAATAGGCCTATACTGTCAATTTCAATTTGCTAGAAACTAAAGAACCAATCATAAGTCACCTTGATCTATTGTTTAAAATAATCAATTCATACATTTTTTACTACCAATTAATCGAACTGAGCTAAGGCGGGAACAATACTTTACTAGTAACCTCCTGGCTACTTCTATTCTGCTTGCTTAATACAGAGCGACGTAAATAAACACATTTGATCTCCATGCGCTATAAATAAAAAAGCCATAATTTTTATTTCTTGACGATATGATAGATATTTATCATGTTTGGAAGTAAGAGGCGTAAAACACAATTTGCTAGTGACCTTCTAGTTATTTCTGCTCGCTTAATACGGAGTGACAAACACACACATTTTCCGTCTTTAATCTAGGATAAAACTGTATTTATGTATTATACTTTTTACTGTGAGATGATGTTATCGTGAATGAAATTTTTCTAGTAACCTCCTGGTTCTTTTTAATCTCTTAATACAGAGCAACGCAAATACACATCCTTGGTTTATAAAATAAAAACCATATATTTATTATTTTACTACGAGATGACGTTTTCACGAAGAAAAAGCGTGAAAGATGTGTAACGAGCAAACACACTATGCTGGTAACATTTTGTTTACTTCTGCTTTATTTATTCAGTGACGTAAACACTCACATCTCCTTGGTTTATAATTTGTTTTAATTCACTATGCTATGACGTAATGTTGTGATAAAAATAGGTGTAACCCACATTAAGCTACTAACCTCTTGGTTACTTCTGCTTACTTAGTAAGAAACAACGTACATACACACATTTTCTTTCTTTGATCTATTACAGGGAAGACAATATTGTGGCTCATGAGCCACGTGCGACTTGCGCCCACTCGTCATACGGCTCTTTTTACATTCAAAGAAATAAATGATTAAAAAAAAAGTTAAAACTTTTCCTGAACACAATTTTGTCATTATTAATCATACAAAATACATTTTTCAGAAAATTTAGTAACTAAAAACACTCAAAACATACCTTACTAATTGTTTTAACTTATTTAAAAAAATTAATTTGTTATATTTTGCTTCTTTAAATTGATGTGAAAATAAATTTGTCATAGCAAGAAAAGACAAAAACAGGCCAAATAAAATAAATAAATTTAGTTCGCTTTAGAACGGAAACAACAGGAAACTCCTTGCTGAAAGTACTGTGATCCGTGTTATAATGCCGCTTAAGTTTACTGGCCTTGAACTTTGCCAGTGTTATAGAACATAAGACTCAAACTGTCTTACCATATATATCTTTAAAAAAAAAAACTAACTCCCCTTCCGCTGTCTTAAAGCCTCTATTCAGACATCATTCAACTAGAAAAAACAAACGTTAACAACAAAATGTCAATTGTACTCATACGCAACAACAGCCTGGTTGCTTGGAAGTGAGCTGGGTCCTTAAAATAATATGAGGAACAGCAAACAGCGTCTGCGTGTAACTGTAGTTGCTGGAACGGCTCTTAATAGTATTACCTATATATACTATTGCGGTTCCCAAATACTATGTAGTTGGCCACCCCTGATCTATTGGAGTAAATCATAATTTTTTATTTTACTACGAGATATGGAGGAGGGGGAGGGTGGTAGTACGCACTCTACTAGTAACCTCCTGGTTACTTCTGCTATCCTAATACAGCGATACGTAAATACACACCTTTATTCCTTGACCTATATTTTATAGCTATAACTTTTTAATTCTACTACGAGATAACGTTATCAAATTGTGGAGGTAAGAAGGTGTAACACATACCTCCTGGTTATTTCTGCTTTCTTAGTAAGGAGCAACGTAAATACACACTTTTATTTCTTTGATCTATTAGAATAAACCATAATTTCTTACTTTACTACGAGATTACGCCATCAGGACTGAAAGGTCTGGGCGGGGTATCATACACACTACTAGTAACCTCCTGGTTACTTCTTCTATCCTAATACAGCGGTACGTAAATACACACCTTTATTCCTTGACCTATATTTTATAGCTATAACTTTTTTAATTCTACTACGAGATAACGTTATCAAGTTGGGAAGGTAAAGAGGTGTAACACATACCTCATGGTTATTTCTGCTCTCTTAGTAAGGAACAACGTAAATACACACATATTTTCTTTCTTTGATCTATAAAAAAAACCATAATTTTTACTTTACTACGAGATGACGTCATCAGGACTGAAAGGTTTGGGTGGGGTATCATACACACTACTAGTAACCTCCTGGTTACTTCTGCTATCCTAATACAGCGCTACGTAAATACATACCTTAATTTCCTTGACCTATAAAATAACTATAACTTTTTAAGTCTACTACGTGATTAAGTGATCAAGTTGGGAAGGGTAAAGAAAGGAGTGTAGCACATACCTCCTGTTTATTTCTACTCTCTTAGTAAGGAACAACGTAAATACACCCACATATTTTCTTTGATCGATTAGAATAAACCATAATTTTTATTTTACTGCGAGATGACGTTATCGTGATTAAAAAAGAGGTGGGTGAGGTAACATACATCACAGTGACGATACTATTAACAACCTGATTGAATCTGCTATCTTAATACAGAGTAACGTAAATATACACACTTTAACTGTCGGTGGTGACCTGGCGGTCTAGGAGTAAGGTGTCATACTTCTGTGCTGGGGGTCCGGGGCTCAAGCCTCGGTTCCGGAACAGATTTATCTGATTGCCAAACCCTTCCTTCACCTCTTTAAAGACGTGTATTAATCACAACTTGTGAATGTGTGAAATGCCAGGTCTCCACCGTGGTTCGGATTCCACGTTAAACTGTAGGCCCTCTATTTCATATCACAATCACCCTACCATTACACATTAGCGTAAGTACGTACAACCCGAACGGATAGTAAGACGCGGTGCTAATAATAATAATAATAATAATAATATAAAATAACTAACACTTTTTGATATTACTACGAGATGACGTTATCAAGTTGAGAAGGTAAAAACGGTGCAACACAGAACTCCTGGTTACTTCTGCTCTCTTAGTAAGGAACAACGTAAATACACACATTTTCTTTCTTTGATCTATTAAAATAAACCACAATTTTTATTTTACTACGAGATGACGTTATCATGATTGAAAGGTGTGGGGGGGAAGGGGGTTTAACATACACACTACTAGTAACCTCCTGGTTACTTTTGCTCTCCTAGTACAGCGATACGTAAATACACACCTTTATATCCTTGACATATAAAATAACTCTATCTATATATAACTTGTTAATTTTACTACGAGATGGCGTTATCATTTTGGGAGGGGTAAAGAGGGGTTACACATACCTCTTGGTTACTTCTGCTCTCTTAGTAAGGAACAACTTAAATACACACATTTTCTTTCTTTGATCTATTAAAATAAACCACAATTTTTATTTTACTACGAGATGACGTTATCATGATTGACTAGTAACCTCCTGGTTACTTTTGCTCTCCTAATACAGCGATACGTAAATACACACCTTTATATCCTTGAACTATCTATATATAACTTTTTAATTTTACTACGAGATGGCGTTATCATTTTGGGAGGGGTAAAGAGGTGTTACACATACCTCTTGGTTACTTCTGCTCTCTTAGTAAGGAACAACGTAAATACACACATTTTCTTTCTTTGATATATTAAAATAAACCACAATTTTTATTTTACTACGAGATGACGTTATCATGATTGATAGGTGTGGTTTTTTTTTTAACATACACACTACTAGTAACCTCCTGGTTACTTTTGCTCTCCTAATACAGTGATACGTAAATACACACCTTTATATCCTTGACCTATAACATAACTATCTATATATAACTTTTTAATTTTACTATGAGATGGCGTTATCATTTTGGGAAGAGTAAAGAGGTGTTACACATACCTCTTGATTACTTCTGCTCTCTTAGTAAGAAACAACGTAAATACACAATTTTATTTCTTTGTACTATTAGAATAAACCATAATTTTTATTCTACTACGAGATAACTTTATTAATATTGGAAGAGGTGTATGAGGTTTAATACACTATACTGACTATACTATTAACCTCCTGGTTGATTCTGCTATCTTAATACAGAGTGAAGTAAATACACACATTATTTGTCCTTGATCTCTTAAGATAAACTTTTTTTTTTACTATGAGATGACGCTATCGTGATTAAAAGGTGTGGGGGGGGGG
>CABFOV010005496.1:5188-32927 GCA_902141375.1 Timema poppense
GAGAAGAGACCAGTGTTTGTGTTTTTTTTTTGCAGTTTTTATAGCTAAACGTTTTTTGGGCAAAATAAATAAAATATTGATTCAATAGAAACATGGAGTTTAATTTTCTTCACATGTTGATATCAACAGTTGTTGAATATCTGTCATGAGCATAGCGGCATTTGATGACAAACCTTTTAAATGAAGATAAAAAGTTGTCATTAAATTCCAGGACACCCCTTGACAGATGGTCAACAACTGTTGATATCACCGTGTGAATAAAATTAAACTAAACTTTGGCACTGGAGCAGTATTTTATTTATTCGCGCCAAAAACGCCAAAACACTGACCATTTCTCGCGTTCCCTACATATCAACATTGCAACCTCCTTCATGCGGCATGTAATTTTTTGAAACCAACAGTCATCAAATTACTCTCGTCATATTGATTGACTTTAATCAATAGCTTCAAGTGTGGAGCAGGATTCTGGTTAAAAGGACCTCCTATGAAAATACAAACATAGTATTATGTGTTCAACATTATTATTACTTACTTACTCTATGGCATTAGAAACTCTGCTGCACTTACTAAAGTACACCACATATCCATATCTTGAGCTAGTTCTATCCAGTCCCCCTCATTACATCATATCTCTATCTTGAGCTAGTTACACCCAGCCCACCACATTACACCCAACCCCTATTGAGCTAATTATATCCCTATCCATTATTAATAAACATCAATACACCCGACAGTTATTCGAACCCCGATCTCCCTGTCATTGGGAGTCTAGTTTATTGTGAGAGTGACTCCTAAGACCATTCAATCATTAAAGCGGAATTTTGTTTACTTTGGGATATTTTATCCCCTGCGTCTTAATACCCCTCTGGATTTAATTACGACAGGGGGTTAAGGACGAATTTACGTGGATGGAGAGCTAGAAAACATTTAGTTAAAAACCATCCTGAGTTCTTCCGACCAAATTTCGAAACCCCAGCCTCCGGAAACCAAGGTCAATGCAAGTCTAACACCTCAGACTATTCAGCCAACACTTCAGGTGAGTGTCGTCACATAGCAACAGCTATGTTATCTCTCCAGCCCTTCCCCATAATCACTTAACATTTCATCAACGGGCTCCCCTGGAGTGTAAAGGGTAGTGAGCTCGATTCCAGACACTGCGAAAAAAAAGTGATGATTGGTGAAGGTTGGGGGTATTACCACTTTATAGTGACAAGGCCGTAGTCAGGGAGAGTTTGGGGTTCAACCCCCTTCCCCCTTAAATTTAATGAACAAAATATATATAGCTTTATTTATGGTTCAAACAATATAAAAATTAAGGCACAAGTACAAATTAGGGGGCTGTGTTACCATAAAAAGCATTTCAGAGAGCTTCTAGAGGTGTTTAATATTCAGAAATATTTATAGCCTTTGGAAGTAACAGGGCAATGTAGCCATAAAAAACACTTTAGAGTGCTTCTAAAGATGTTTAATATTTAGAATTTTTCCTAGCCTTCATCATTTAGGGTGTTATCATGCCATAAAAAACACTTTTGAGGGCTTATAGAACTGTTTATCATTTATAATTCTTTCTAGCTTCTAGCAATTGGCTGAAGTTCCCACCAAACCCCCCTGAAATTATTGGCTAGCTACGGCCTTTAACAGTGATGAATTGGTGGATTAAAGACGAGGTTTTGTGTCTCTTCTATTTTTGAGTAAGGCAAGGCTCACACATGTTGACACAAAACGTTTCGAAACATAAAGAATCGAAACATCTTGAAACCATGACACAAAAAAGGTTTCAAATATTTCTTTCAAATAAAACATGATGAAACAAAGACATAACTAAACAAAATTTTTCAGTCTGTGCTAAGATGACAGCGTGTAATGTTGGCGATATTGATATTAGTGTTGTGAAAGCTATAATTTCCTGGGATTGGTTGGTTAAGTAGGATTATTGGTTATTTTTCACGAAACACGTTAAACAAATTGTATGAAACATGAGAGTGGTGAAGAGAGCTGATTTGTTTCAACGTGTCTCACTGTGTGTCATCGTTTTTGTTCCGCCTTGTGTCAGCAAGTGTGCAGTGACTCATTTGAAAGCATGTGATCAAAGCGGAATGACACATGATGAAACACAAAGATACAAACATGTTTTGTTTCATCATGTTTCAAAACTTTTGTGTCAGCATGTGCATTACATGTAAGATATTATCCTATACAGCTTGGGATATTTAAAATGAACTTTTTGAATCGAGGGTGAGGGGGGGCATCGCCACCCTAATACCACCCCGCCTCCCCCAACCAAACTTTTGGCCTGGAGAAGACAAAGAATTCCCATTTCGGTGATCGCTATCGCCAAAAAGCGTCACTCTCACAATAGGCCCGACGAGAAGATCGGAGTTCGAATACCAGTAAGATGTATTGAGATTTTTTTTAGCACCCCGACTTATTTTCTGTTTGGGTTATACGCCTATGTACTAAATAATTTAATGAGTTAGGGATTAGGAAGGTTTATTTATTGGAAGTGCACCCGCATTTACGTGTATGTAGAATTAAAAAAAACATAATAAAAACCACCCTCAGTGTACCCAACTGGGATTGAACCTCGATCTTCAGCAGTCTAGTCCAATACGAGAGTAGCTCCTTAGACCACGCGGCCACCGAAGCCGGTAGTTTTTGTTTTTCCTAAATGGTTTTCCATTCTCTCTTCACGCTAACGTGGGCACACTTAATTATATATATGACCACACTAATCACAAACAAATTAGCATAATTAATACATAGGCGTACAACCCGACCTAGTAGTAAGACGTGGTGATAAAAAAATCGACATGAACAATGTCAACGCCTGCGTTAGAGCAAATCTCTTAACTCACCAGCTGTGCAAGTTGCGTATCACAAAGTGTAAAGGGGCCCGCCTTGGCAAGCGAGAAATTCCCGCGCAGGCGCTCAGCTTGCGATATTTAATTTTAGTATGCGTTGTTTCAAAATATTTTTCACACCAAAATAAAGTAGAAAGATTCCAAAAGGGCTCTTTTTTATTAACGACCCTATAGTTTGAGTTTAATTAATATAAAAAAAAAAGTGTGAAAATACGACATGAAGCAGTCCTCAAGACAATCAATAATATTGCAAAAAATTTGATATTGCACAATATTATTGATCGTTTGAAGGATATATTGAATGATTGCGCAATATATAGTACAATCAACAATGGTTTGAAATATATTCACACCGTGGTGAAATAGTGTTCAGTGTGTTGGTACTATTGCGCAATATCGCTTCAGTTTAATACAAGATTTAAACGGTGAAAACAAACCAGCCTAGCCAAACATGTGCAAATTAAAAAAAAATTAGTGCAAAATTTAACAAAACTGAGAAGAGGAAATTTATTGTTCAATAAATTTAAGAGTATATGTCTTTCAATGTAACATTACTTCAACAACTCTCTTTTTTTAATTCTAGTTTACAAAATGCCAAAGCAATGGCTAAACAACACACATCCGTATCACTTAACATTTTGAATAAACTAAATTAGTACACAATTCTGTTTTTGGTTTATTGAATTGTCTAAAAGGTGCGTCAATACTAATGCACAATATTATTGATAGTCTAGGGGCCACTTTAGCTCATTTTCAACGAGTTCGTAATCAAATTAGTGGAACTATGAGACTAGGCTTGATGAAAAAGATCTCTATATCTAGCTTTCCTCTAACAAATACAGTAATTTTTTGATAATCTAACAACAGAACATTTTAAGATATTTGAGAACTAGCAGTGAGCGTTCCTCTTTAACTTGACATAATATTATTATTAGCACCACGTCTTACTACCTGTTCGGGTTATACGCACTTATGCTAATGTGTAATGGTAGGGTGATTATGAGATGAAATGGAGGACCTACAGTTTAACGTGGAATCCGAACCACGGTGGAGATCTGGCATTCCCCACATTCACAAGATGTCTTATCAGAGGTGAAGGAAGGGTTTGGTAATCAGATAAATCTGTGCCTGGACCGAGGATTGAACCCCGGACCTCCAACACATAAGTCCGACACCTAACCCCTAGACCACCAGGTCACCTTTGACATAATAGGTTTTGTAGTTTTCTTTCCCCTCTTTCTTATTAACATGACAAAGGGTGGCTGTAGGTGAAGGGTGAAAGGTAGTTACAGGAAATGGCACAGATCCTCTCTGAGCGAAGCATCGGGGCGGTTGTAAAAAGAATTGCCAGCACAACAAATCGTCACCCGAGAATGCAAAATTTTTAAATCTAGATATTTGGTGTTTACGTTTATTTAGAATACATATTATTCACCTGCGGTGAAATTGAGACTACTGTATAATTACTTAACAGTATACAAACTCGAGTTGTCATCTAGTAACATTGGTTTTATACACAAGGTCAAACTTCAATGCTCTTTTACACAAAAGTGAAAAAATTGGACATAGAACTCTTTCATTCTCAGGTGACGAAATGCTGCAAACTAGTATTCTTAATAGTAAAACAGATTAAACGTTTGATTTTAAATGTTTCACGTACTATAGAAGGGCTATTAGCGCTTGGGATTATATTATTATTACTATTATTATTATTAACACCACGTCTTACTACCCGTTCGGGTTATACGCACTTACGCTAATGTGTAATGGTAGGGTGATTGTGAAGATGAAATGGAGAACCTACAGTTTAGCGTGGGATTCGAACCACGGTGGTGGCCTGGCATTCCACACATTCACAAGTTGTGATTAATACATGTCTTGTCAGAGGGGAAGGAAGTTGGGATTATAATTTGATTGAACTTTTAAACTGTATCTTATTTTGTATATAACGAGTTCTTTTTTTCACCTCATCCTACTACCCGTTCGAGCTTTACGAATATGTACTAATTATGTTATGGTGGAAGTTATATAAGAGGTTAAACTTAGAGATTGTGTACTCGCACTTGCGAGGAGGAAAAGTAAAAACCCAGTTAGTAAAACAAAGCTTCGTACGACCCAACCGGGGTTCGAATCACAATCTAATCCAATTTATTCACCTCTTAACTTGCGTTAATATTTTATATTTAGAAATTCAAATTTCCTTCAATTTCATCCCTTTATATCCTTCATTTTGAAAGTTGGTTTAGGTTTTGTTTTGATTTGATTAGACTGGTCGGTAGTTTGGACTCCCCTGAGTGATGATTAGACCAGCGTTTAGATTGGTCTGCTGATGACGGGTAGATCGAGGTTCGAATCTCGGTCGGGTTAACTGAGGATGGTTTTCCGAAATGGTTTTCCACTCTCCCTCCACACAACTGAGAGTATACTTCCTCAAAACGTAACCTTTTAGTTAGTAAGCATTTTGATAAATTTTTAATATATCTTTGATCTAACATATTATTTGTACAGCGTATTACTACCCATTCGGGTTAGTACTAACTATGAATGGTGGCGTGATGGTCTAGAGGTAAGGTGTCAGACTTCTGTGCTGGTGGTCCGGGATTCAATCCTCGGTCCCGGCACAGATTTATCTGATTGCCAAACCCTTCCTTCACCTCTGACAAGACATGTATTAATCACAACTTGTAAATGTGTGGAATGCCAGGCCTTCACCGTGGTTCGGATCCCACGTTAAACTGTAGGTCCTCCATTTCATCTCACAATCACCCTATCATTACACATTAGTGTAAGTGCGTATAACCCGAATGGGTAGTAAGACGCGGTGCTAAATAAACTTATCGAACTATTTTATAGGTATTTCTAATGGCTATCAAACAGCTGCAGATTAAACGACTTGATTTATGAACAGGTGAAATTAGATCTAGTAAATTTTCTAGCTGTCGGATAAGGTTCTTTCTATGAAAATTAGACTGTATTAGTCCAACTAGGAACTCTGTCGCCAGTAGCGTTTTATTTTCTCAGCTCACCCTTAAGTCGGTAGAAATAACGATCCTTCCTGGGTTTATTATGTCATGCGCCATCCATAATGACTCTCTTCGATCGCTTTAATTTGTTTGCGTCAACCTTTGAAATAATATACAATCCAGTAGGGACATGCTAAGCACACATTTTCAATTCGAAGCGAAGTCCCATCGATTAATATGAGATATTTCCAAAACCGAATTGAAGTCCCACCGAATAATATGAGATATTTACAAAACCGAATCGAAGTCCCATCGAATAATTTGAGATATTTCCAAAACTGAAGCCAAGTCCCATCGAATAGTATGAGATATTTCCAAAACCGAATCGAAGTCCCACCGAATAATATGAGATATTTCCAAAACCGAAACGAAGTCCCACCGAATAATATGAGATATTTACAAAACCGAAGCGAAGTCCCATCGAATAATATGAGATATTTCTAAAACTGAAGCCAAGTCCCATCGAATAATATGAGATATTTTCAAAACCGAATCTAAGTTCAGATATTAATATATATATTAAATGTTGGATAAAGATATTAACCTCTCTACTTTGCATAGTTATGTAAATTTAGTTGGTAGATATAATTTTAAAATGCCATATTCTAAGAATAATTATTATATTTCTTCTTAAAATGATTAATTATGTACTATCACCAAATGTAATTAAATTGTTTTAGATTTTTTGTAATGCGAATACTAATTTATTATGTAAATAACATCAGAAAATGAAAAAAACCAACATAAATGTGTGTTATAACTAAATACTTTTCTAAGCGAAGCTTCGTAACAGTTGGATTCGGAATTTTACTTTCTAATCGAAGTCGAAGCGAATGAATATTTGAAGCGAAGTTAAAGCTTTCAAAGCTTCACACACCCAGTCATTTTCTTTGTTGATGTGGTTTTTAACATTC
Organism: Timema poppense; assembly: GCA_902141375.1. NCBI lineage: Eukaryota > Metazoa > Arthropoda > Insecta > Phasmatodea > Timematidae > Timema > Timema poppense. The sequence goes on from CABFOV010005496.1 coordinate 11,987, forward strand.
TCATAAAGAGAAGAGTATTGTAATGGTGATAATTTTTGACCTTAAGCTATTGTGGATCTTGATGGTTTATATTCCCCCAAACTAAAAATTGGGTAACTTACCTATTAAAATGATGTCTGTTTTTAACTGGGTCTAAAGTCTAAATGATTTGATATATTTCGTTCAAATTTATTATTTAGATGCCGAGAAGAAATCGCGATTTTGATAATAGCTATAAAATTAAAGCTATTTTACTAAAAAATTATTTTAGAAAATTCTAAATTTTTTGAAAATTGATTCAACAATTTGGTTCGTGTTTTATGTTTGGGAAGTTTCTTAAATAATACTGTATTTATGTGTTTTATTTGGAATAAGACTAATTTAAAGGTAGTATAGTGATAAATTATATTTAAAAATGGCTCTAAAAATATGTTCACGAAAGAAATTTGCGGTATGTTTTATATATTGAATATTTATTCATACACGGGTAATTTACTTTTAGAGGGGCATAAGTGATCTTTGAAAATTTGAGGTGTGTCGATAATGGCTTCATTTAAAATGAAATATGAGAAGAGGCTTACAATATAAATAACATAATACTCTCCTTTTTCAAGTAAAAAATCATTTTAGTGTAGTTTACTAGTATTAACGATTTTTGAAAATTTGAAATTTATTTATTAGAGATTTTGTCATACCATTTATTTTGTTCATGCTTTTTACTATCCCAGATCCATTCCTTTTGTCAGTGAACTTAGACCGCCAATGCGCCCTATCCTCTGCCTCCTCCTTACAGAATTTTCTTCTTTCCTTCAAATCATCCAATATTCTAATCCTCTTTCTTCCTAAGCTCCTCTTTCCCTCAATTTTTGAAGAAGACAGTTCAAGGATGTGTACGATCCAGTTTGCTTTGCACCGAAGAACAAAATGGATCTCTTCTCACAAACTATTCTTAGGACTTGTCATGTATATCCTACATAGAATAATACTAGGCCTATATTGTATTATTTATTCTTGCTGATGATTGTGGATCTATGTCAATTGCAGATCATTCATGTTATTTATTTGTTTCATGAATGTAAGTAATATCGTATGGTGTTTGTGTTCTCAGACTATAGCGGTGCCAAGATGCCTTGGGTACGAGAAAAAAACGTTGATAGGATGGATCTTTGACTGAAACACTGGCCGAACAACATCTTTCTTTCAGAATATTTTCCAGGGGAGATTATCACACGCATCCCAGGTGAAATATTAACTGCATAATGTTCGTATACTGTATAATAGCTTTTTGGTAACAGTTTTAGTAGTGTGACATCAAACAGTTTCACAGTTGATTGTTTGAATTGCTATCGAATACTATTTTTTTGCTATCCCCACTTTAGGTTATATGCATTATGTACTAATTATGCTAATGGGTAAAGGATTAAGGTTTGATTTTATAGGAAATGTATCCGCATTTGAATAGCGGGAGAGTGGAAAACCATAGTTGAAATAACAACCCTCAGTACCCTGAGTTCCCCGTCATCGGATTCTAGTTTGAAACGATAGTGACGCCTTAGACCATGTGGCCACCGAAGCGGGTTTGAATGGTATTAATTTGATCGATTTAGATCGGATCAGAGTACTTGAAAGCACTTTCTCTAATTAAGGTAATATGGTAGGGGACGTGAATTAAGGTGCGTAATTTTTTCAGTTTTTTTATTGAAAAAAACGCTTTTGGACAAAAATCTTTTTTAGTGGACTGGAACATTATTTATACACAAATATTTATTTTAAACAAAAAATGTTTGGGCATATAACTTAATTATGTAACCCACAATATTTTACTACCCTAAAATGTTATGGTGATGAGTACAGGATTTTTATAATTACTACTGCGTCTTACTACCTGTTCAGGTTATACGCAATATGATGATTATTATAATTACCCGCCTCGGTGGCGTAGTTGGCTAATGCGCTTGTCGTGTTTAGCTCGACTGCTGAGGACGGGGAGATCAAGGTTCGAATCTCGGTCGGGTGAACTAGGGGTGGTTTTTTGTAAATAGTTTTCCACTCTCCCTCCACGCTATGCGGGTTTATTTCCTCTAATTAAACCTTCCCAATTCCTAATCCATTAGAGTAATTAGTACTTAAAGCGTATAACCCGAACGGGTAGTAAGACGCGGTGCTAAAAATATATATATATTATTATAATTGTGTAGGGATGAGTAAGGAAGCATTTTAGAGGTAATATACCTGTATTTGCATAGAAGGAAAGTGGGAATCCATTTAGGAAAAACCACCCTCAGTATCCCCGAACGGGATTCGAGCCCCGATCTCACCATCTATATCAGGCCAGTTTAACACGAGAGTGATACCGTAGACCATTCAGACACTCAAGCGGGTTATAGGGGTTATTATGTAACCTCCTCCACTCTCCATTATCTTCATTCAATTTTTTTCCCAATTTTCTAACATGCTAATTTTTTCTTCTTCATGTAAGTCCCTTATATTATATACCGATTAAAAATCACTTGGAATGGAAACACTGAGAATTGCGTCAAGTTGAACGAACTAACTTAAAACAATAAGTTATTTATAAGGAAATATTATATGAGAGCACTTTACTAAAATACAATTTAAATTATTATTATTATTATTATTATTATTATTAGCACCACGTCTTACTACCCGTTCGGGTTATACGCACTTACCCTAATGTGTAATGGTAGGGTGATTGTGAGATGAAATGGAGGATCTACAGTTTAACGTGGAATCCGAACCACGGTGGAGGCCTGGCATTCCCCACATTCACAAGATGTCTTGTCAGAGGTGAAGGAAGGGTTTGGTAATCAGATAAATCTATGCCGGGACCAAGGATTGAACCCCGGCCGCCAGCATAGAAGTCTGACACCTTACCCCTAGACTACCAGGTCACCTACAATTTAAAAAAAAAAGTTTGCTTCTTACCACAATAAATTATATTAGAAATGATGTAAGATGGTTTCGTGCCACTTACAGAATTAGTTGTATCCATAGTAAAGATAAATGCAATTAGATGCATTATAAAGAAGCAGTAGGCCTATGTTTGTCACAATAACTATGTTTGTAATGTTGAATTTCTAAATTTAACTTTAAATTGGGTCTTATTTACTCATGATATCAAACTATATCAACATGTTTCACATTTGTACAGTAGTTAATACGTGACATTGTATAAAATTTCTTCCGACAGTTTTGCTCATTGTCGAGTAATACAAGAGACTTCTTTCACTGGTCAACGTGTGATATCGCCATGAAATCTACCAGGGATGAAATTATACAACCACCGAGTCACCCAGGTTTGTATCATTAGTTAAGACTTATTTTTCTATTATATACAATAACTCTTCAACTAGGGTAATAGTACCTAATTTACCTAAACTAAAACCCACATATAATCATTTTAGGACTACATTAAAAAGGAATTAAGTATAGATCAAAATCGCATAATGGCTTATTCGGAAATCTTTTACTAATTTTTTTAAAACAGAATACAATAGTTTATTAAAATTGATTTGATACATCTTTTGTAAACAACATTATCATACATGGAAAGTAAAATTTTTAAAAAAATGGCAATTAAAATGAACATTTTTCGATAAAATTTTCGGATTTTTAAATTCAAGGGGAAGAGTAATGTAATCTTTAAGCCTTTGATTATAATAACATATCAGCTGATCTAGAACAAACGACCTTAGTTACACATTCATGCTAAGTGCCCTAATTGATCAATTAGTTTGGGGAAATAACTTTTAATCACTGTTATTATTTTATTGTAACACGTTTGGTAATGTTTCTGGTGTTAACATCTTTATGAGAAATTAAACTGAGGTAGAAACTTTAAAATTTGAAAAAACTCTTATACATTGGTTCTATTTAAACATCTCAACATTTTAAAGAGAAACATAAAAAAATAATAATTCAAAACTAAAAATTTTCCCCTTCAAATCTCTTCTTCCTCATCCCTCAAAGATCTGGTTTCTTTGACAGCTAAATTCCGAACTCCGGTAAAAAGTAAGAATAATGCTTGAGAATTTTCCACTGAAAAGTTTAACTCAATTTAATTTTCATACTTTTTTGTTCTACTGAAAAATGCACTTGTTTATTCAGATTTTCCTATTCATATTTAAGTTAATTAGTATCATAAACTCTTTAACTTTAACACGATTTAGTTTTACATAATGTATAGTAGTTTAGGTTTTCCCGTTGCCAGGATGAGATTCACTATCATTGAATCAATAACTTTGTTAATATTGTACACGTGTTATCTGGGAACCAATCTTTGAGTGGACGAGATCAAAATGAAATACCACTTGTGAAAAATTATTTTTATCTCTTTAAAACATTCACAAGCATTCGACCAAAACATGTTAGTTATAAGTTGCAGTTCAAGAGAAAAAATACGTTTTTTAATGTTATATCCATGATTTAAAGTGTAAACAACGTTATTTTATTGTTATATCTGGTTTAAAAAAAAACAGGTGAATATTAGTGGCGGATCGTAAGTGATATTAAATGCGGGGACGGTATTGATTGGGAAATGGATTTGAATCATTTTATGAAATGACGTAGCAGCCAGGTTAGGTTTGTCATGTTGAAGGCATTTAAGGTATTTTGCGGTTCAAGTTAATTGATTTCAATTCGATCGATCACGATATAAGTAACGAGCTACAACTGATATAATAATGGCATTGATAGTAATAGATCCGTCATAAGATACACACGTCTAGAAAAGTTAGTAAACTGTTTTAAGTTGCGATGGACGGGAACGCGAGAAAAGGTCAGTATTATATGTTGTTGTTTTAAAAAAAAAATATATTCTTCTTATCTGAACTTAATCAAATATTTCTCCAGTGGAAATTTAATTTAATTTTATACAAATAGTAATATCAACAGTTGTTGAATATCTGTCAAAGGTAAGTGGCATTCAAACAGAAAAGAAAAATCCTTGTTTAATATCCACAATATCCATGACAAATATTCAAGAAATGTGGAAATTTTATTTAGGCACCAAAAGTTTTTTTGTTTGTTTTTAACACCGCGTTTTACTATGCAGGTTATAAACATATTTACTAGTTACGATATTGGGTTATGAATAAGGTAGGTGGGATTTAAAAGAAGCGTGCCCACATTTGCGTGGAGGGAGAGTGGAAAACTAACTAGGAAAAAACCCTGCTCAGTACACCCAACCGAGATTTTAACCTTGATCTATTTGTCGTCTGCAGTCTAGTCTATTGTGAGAGTGACGCCATTTATATCAGTTAACAAAAAGTGTTTCTTTGGTTACATTTACAAAGCCTAGATATGTATTCATACAAACCGATTGTGATTAAAAGACAGCTAACACTGCAGATTAACAAATGACATAACCTTATAAATAAAACTAATATTAGATTGTTGGTTTGTATAAGTGTAGTACTAAACAGGGCCTACATAATGGAACCCGCCTGGCAGCGACAAAATTGTATGCAAATCAAATCCACACCAAAATTTTAACGGGTTTGTCTAAAGGGGGTGAGTATTTCATACAAAAAAATTGATTTCGCCCCCAATTTTAACAGGTTTGTCTCGAAGAATTGTGTATTTCAAAAGGCCGTAGCCGGGGGGTACCCCTTTACACACCCCCCCCCTCCCCGAAATTTTATGAACAAAATATATATGGCTATATTAATGGTTCAAACAATATAAATAGTAAGATAAAAGTACAAATTAAGGGGCTATGTTGCCATAAAAAAACACTTCAAATAGCTTCTAGAGGTGTTTAATATTTATACATTTTTCTAGCTTCCGGCAATTTGGGGATGTGCTCACCAAACCCTCCCCCTTTCCCCTTTAATTATTGGCTGGCTACGGCCTTGGTATTTCATACCAAAAATTGATTTTACCCCCATTTTTAACGGGTTTGTTTCAAGTGATTGTGTATTTCATCCGAAAAAATTATTTTACCCCCGATTTTAACAGGTTTGTCTCGAGGAAATGTGTATTCCATCCTAAAAATTGATTTTGCCCCTTTAAACCCTGATATTCCTTTTTTGAGAGAGAGGTAGATCACAGTTAAACTTGCTATGGCTATTAGTAGGTCACAAGGTGTAACCTTGGGTAGAGTTGGTATTTATCTACCCAAGCCAGTTTTCAACAATGGCCAATTATTGCACATGACTTTTTCCAGGGTGCAAGGCTCAACACATGTAGTAAGGGTTAAAGACGTTGAAGGCTCAAATCAGGGGACACTGGTACCGAAAAACCCTACAGTATTAACAAAAAACATATTATAAAATGAAATGTTGTAATTTATTACTAAAAATAAAATTAATGCAGTTAATTCGCACTTAAGCCACTCTTACTTCATATAATTAAGTCACAAAAATATTGTTACATACCACGCTAACTCAACCTAACATAACCTAACCTTTCATACATCTACGAATTGAAGGTTCGATTTTGTAAGATTGGAAAATATTTACATCAACCTGTCATACGTAGGGTAAAAACTAATTAATAGCTAGAATTTTCCCGCAATATGAGCCACGATAAATGTTCACTAGTTACACCCGGTTTTTTCAACACCCCTTCACTCGCTGATGAGATAGCCTGATGGTATAGATCTTAGCATGTTCCCTGAAAAATAAGGAGTACAACAAAAGAAGTCCCGTCTTGATCTGATTTGTACTTTTTTGGAATTTAGTCTACTGACAGCAAACAAACAAACAGACAATCGAATGTACAGACATACCTTACTGCAGTGTTTCCCAAACTTCTCCCAATAGCAGATTAATTGATATTCGTTAGATGCACATGCGGACCACCCAACTTTAATATACTACCCAACTGTCAATTGTAGAAGCATAACATTTTCTAATGAAAGTGTTTTACAGGTAGTATAAGGGTGACCTGGTGGTCTAGGGGTAAGGTCTTGAACTTCTGTGCTGGGGGTCCGGGGTTCAATCCTCGGTCCCGGAACAGATTTAGCTGATTGCCAAACCCTTCCTTCACCTCTGACAAGACGTGTATTAATCACAACTTGTGAATGTGTGGAATGCCAAGGCCTCCACCGTGGTTCGGGTCCCACGTTAAACTGTAGGTCCTCCATTTATTCTCACAATCACCCTGCCATTACAAATTAGCGTAAGAGCGTATAACCCGGACGGGTAGTAAGACGCGGTGATGATGATAATAATAATAATAATACAGGTGGTGTAACTTTGTTCCATGTACACATTGAACAGTCAAATTTCAACAGGAAGACAGCTAGAAACGATAATATATTTTCTGTCAAGGAATATGACATGTCTCTTTTGATACATAGGCCTTATCTTGTATCAACATTAATAATATTGTTATGATAGGTAACCTATTCATAGAGGATAGGAGCTCATGCATAAATTTAAATATTAAGAGATAGATGTTTACTATTCTATAGCTAACTAGTTTAATAACATGGAATAACAAATATACAATTATTTACAAAATATGATACTTGCTACATAGCTGTCCCTGGGTAAACTACCCTAGCTCTACTATATTTGTGGACCATACAGAGGTCTTAGGTTTGACAACATCCTCTGATGAAGTATCGGACACAACTGTCCTGCTAGTCAGTCAGTTTGTCACTGGTTGAACTCTGGATCATGAACTGGCCGTTCATCCCTAACTGGAATTTATATGATCAGTACAGATGACATTGTTTCAAGGTTAGGAATGTAATCGTTAGCTAGGCGGCCGTCCTAAGTGGCAACTATTCCTAGTTTCAACTATACATATACATGCATATACACATATATAGTTTGGATCCAACAATATGTTGAACAGAGTGTACACTCAAAATTAGGAATCTACAGCTACAGAAGTGTATAGTTGAAACTATGGATATATATATATATATATATNATATATATATATATATATATATATATATATGTAGATTCCACAGCACCACTTTATTGTATGCATTACGAATCATCCTGTGTATATATATATATGATGATTTGTAATGCATACAATAAAGTGGTGCTGTGGAATCTACACCGAAAAACAAATTAAAAGTCTTAACACAAAATATTGCCAGGACCGTATCTCTCGAGATATGGTAACATTTCAGAGTAGCATTGCGGAAGCGTAATTCGGTGTGCCGGAGACATGGAACGTTGCAATCAGTAACTTGCTGGCTTGAGCGTGGGCAGTAAGATGGGGAAACAATACACAAACGAGGAACTGACCAATACGATTCTGATTTACGCTGAAGACACCCAAATCAAAGAGGGATATCGGTCCCTTTGCACCTGTGATGGTAAACACTGGTAGACCGCGACGTCGCAGGACCATTGCAGTGGATGAGGAGATTCTCCATTCTGTGGAACGCTCATCGAATTCAAATACACGGCTAATAGCCGCACGTCATCTCTCGTTACTGACGTCCATGTGAAGAACAGGACATGATCGATTACTGTACTCTTCCATTTTCAACCTGTGCAGGAATTGAATCCAGCTCTTGACTTCGAATGATGTAGGACATTCTGCGGGTGGATGCTGCACCATCAAGCCACATATCTACAAATCCTCAGCAAAGTACTGGCAGTAGATGAAGCAACCTTTACCAGGATTTTCAGTGTCAATATCTGCAACCAGCACATTTGGGACAACGAAAGTTCAAATGCTTTCCTGGAGGTCCATTCATAATATCAATTTTCCATCAACGTTTGGGTGGGAGCTGTGGGTGATATTCTACTTGGGCCGTATGAAATGCCTCCACGACTACGAGGTGAAATCTACTTACACTTTCTACAGACCGTTCTCCCCGAACTATTGGAGGATGATCCAATAGCAACGCAGCTGAACATGTGGCTGATTCAGGATGTAACCCCTGCACATTATGGCCGTGCAGTGAGACGCTATTGGAACGAATACTATCCCAAGCTATGGATTGAACCATTCCCTTCATGTGGCTCCACAATCAGAAGTTGAAAGGCGTGAGATTGGGATATCGCACCGGCCCTGCAACAGGCTTGTTGAGATATCCCAATCTCACGCCTTTCAACTTCTGATTGTGGAGCCACATGAAGGGAATTGTGTGTTTCCAACGGCATAACACGAGAGAACATCTGTGGAATGTAATTGTGACTGCTGGAAATACTATCCGGGACAAGGCGCCCATGTTCCAACGAACATGGCGGTCGTGGTGCAACAGTGAGTGCAATGGTGGACACTTCCAATATCTCCTATGAACGTGCAATGTTTCACTACCCAGGTCAATAAAAAAACTCTATGAATTAACGGTAGCCTCTGTCTGATCTGTCCTTGTCAGTCACTCGATAAAGAGGTAGTCGTGGAATTGTAAGGTTAGAAGACTTCGTTTCTTTTTCATTGCACCACTTTATTGTATGCAATTACGAATCACCCAGTATATGAATAAAACTAAGAGTTTGTTTGTCTGTATGTTATGACTCGTGAGCATTGCGCGAGATCTACCACAAGTAGAGGTGTGACATTTTAAAAATTAGTAGCCCCTGTTTACGAACGTGTGCACCTCGAAGCCGGAATTTTAAAACGTTAATTATATAATTTTAAATTAATTAAAAATCTCCCAGAAAGTTCCGCATACTTCAGCCATTTGTTAATAAGATAACACTACTAAAATTGTAAATTTTTATGAATGTCTGCCCTTCCATTGAAAATTGGCCTGCACTTGTGGAACAGTTGGCTTAGCGGAGTTAGCCTGACAATACTATACTCTTGATTTATTTCAATTTTACTTTCTAATAAAGAGAAAAAATATTGCAACGATAAAAAATGTTGACCTCGAAATCACGACGAATCTTTACGTTTTATGTGTCCCATGAATCTAAAACAATTATTTATGCCTCGGGGTGATTTATTTTTATTGACGCTCTTAAATAAATAATGTTGGGTAGTTTTAGAAAGTTGACATAACGATTTTATTTAAAATGGATATCTGAGAGGTCCATACATGATAGTATAATAAAGACTTTTTGAGGTTAGATTACTGATTACTTATTTTTGAAAATTTACTCTCAAACTATCCACTACTATACTATGAGGTAATCACTCTTTCATTGTGTTATGTACAAATACACTTCACTCAAAAACCACTTTACTGATTGAGCTGAAATTTCACTCATACGTTCACTTAACATATAAAATAATTAAAATTACTTATACTGCTTAACCCAATACACCAAACCCCCTCCTCAACCCCAGACTTATCACCGGAACAAATGAGTAAGGGGGGGGGGGTTCCTAAATTTAACAATATACTTTCAATATACAACTACCCATAATTATTTATATTTATTTGTAAATCATGAATGTGATGCGTACTACCCACTTACACATAACACAGCTAATGAACGACTCGGCATTACTAAAGTAACCTTCAAATTAGATAATACAGTAACTGAACGAAATCATTAACAATACTCTAAGGCAATGGTCCGCACATGGGACTACAGGGAAATGAATGGTGTGCAGGACACAATCGTAATTGCTTTCTCAAAAAGTCCATTACTAGAAAGTTAATTGCTGCCCTTACAAAATTACACCACCTAACCCTATCTTGAGCTAGTTCTATCCAGTCCACCTAATTACACCCTATCCGCATCTTAAGTTAGTTCTATCCAGTCCACCTCATTACACCACCTAACCCTGTCTTGAGCTAGTTCTATCCAGTCCACCTCATTACACCCTATCCCCATCTTAAGTTAGTTCTATCCAGTCCACCTCATTACACCACCTAACCCTATCTTGAGCTAGTTCTATCCAGTCCACCTCATTACACCCTATCCCCATCTTAAGTTAGTTCTATCCAGTCCACCTCATTACACCACCTAACCCTATCTTGAGCTAGTTCTATCCAGTCCACCTCATTACATCCTATCTCTTTCAGATCCATTCTAATGTTATCCTCCCATCTGCGTATAGGTCTTCCTATTGGGTTTGCCAGTCTGTATCCTAAACGCGGTTCTACATTCTTCCATCCACGTTTCATGTTCTTCTTATCGTAGTCTGCCAGATTTAACCATCCTAAAAAAGACTTGTGGTGAGAATAGGGTATGTATTTCATTATTATGTAACCTTGTTTTTGAACAAATATATTTTCGTCAAGTTAGGTAAGATACCATGTTTCACATCCAAAGAGAACCGATAAAATTATTGTTTTGTATATTCTGAATTTTACATTCCTTGACAGCAGGGGAGATGTCAACAACTCACTGACAGAGCATTAGGATGCATTTCCCGGCTGTATTTTTTTCCTACTCTCCACTCTAATATCATTGTTCCTAATTAAAACTGTTCCTAAATATTTAAACTCATTTCAAATGTTTAAAATCGAAATATAGTTTTGGAAAGTTGTATCTTGGGCAGACAGACATGTTAATTTAAATATCTAATTTCAAATGTTTTTAATAAACTTATCACGTAAACAAACATTAAAATATCGATAATATAAACCCAAAAGAGTTTTGCCCTTTAAACTCCCTACCACCTTTACACCATAATAGATGAGAATGACGCCTTAGTACATGTGCCCATCAATGCTTGTAAGTGATAAACATAAATTATGATTTTTTTAAAGGTGAATCTGGATTTCGAATAACATACTGATTTAATCACAACTATTTTGAGATATGAAAAAACCTACCATTGAAATTTTTTTGGTAAAAAAACTTGTATATGAAATATTTTTTTTATAAAACCAATTTATTTCCTAAATACAAGCAAACAATATTTTTTAAATGCGGGCCTGGGAAATGGGGAGTTGAAAATGTACGGAATTAAAACACTCCAGAAAATCAGCAATATTTTTAAATTAGAAACCCCAGAATGTGGGACCGGGAAATACTCTCGAAATTTACAAAACTAATGGTGAGATAGAAAACTGTAATTTGATATAGAAGTCAAAATAACCCTAGAAAGGAAAGAACACTAAAACCAAAGATTATCGGTTAGAGATTACGTAATTCACAATTAGAAATAAATTTAGCATCATATTTTCAGTGACAAAATAGTCAAAATATACATCTGCTGGCGTAGCGTGGCGAACCGTTATGATTTTTGTATTGTTATGTCCTATAACAGTTTTTTTTAAATATTTGTTTATTTTTAGACCCATAATTCATTATAGATGTGCATGAACGTATTTTTAAAGTAACATGTCACATCAAAAGGATGTTATTTATTGATGTTAAGGATAGATATTAAAGATGAGTTCAATAACCCCTTTCTACGGACAACGCAATTTGTGTACCGGTGAAGAAGTCTAAAGTAACCTGGGGTTTCATAAAATTTGAGGTGAATCGCAGGGATATTAAAGATTCATCAGCTCTTCAAAATCCCACTAGGCAAACGTTTCCGGTAATAATCCCTGAAATGCTGTTTTTTTTTTAATGTGTTACACAATGCAGCAGACACTTAAAATTTGCAGACAAATGTGGAAAGTAATAACGAATATTTTCAAATATAATATTCGCTTCGGTGGCCGCATGGTCTAACGCGCTACTCTCGCAGTAGACTAGACTCCCGATTACGGGGACTTTTGGGCAGTGGCGGCTCGTAGCTAAAATTATTGGGGGTGGTGCTCCAGAAAATGTTTAGCTTTTGTTTTAAAATTGTGTGAAAGGAAAAAAACACGTATAAAAAGAAAATTTATTCAGGAACTTGATATAATCTTAAAAAAAAAATTTGTACTAACTTTAACTTAAATTGTTACAGTTCAAGCTTGATCTATTCATTTAAAAATGAAATCCATTTTTCTTGTTTTAATTTGCGCAAAAAAGTACTGCAAGCGCATTTAGTCTTTCTGTTAAATAAAAGAACCGAAAAAAATGAATCAAATAGAATAGCTGGAAGCAGAACAATAATCTAATTCTACACTCTTCTACACTTTATCACATTCAAGAATATGGCACACGGTTTTTAAGCACAACACACGCTGAGTTAATAAACACTTCCTTCCACCATCACGCCAGAGCCGGCACTGCGAGAGCAACAGTTCTCTCTCTCTACCTGGCAGTCCCGCCTTCCTCCCCCCTCCTATGTGCGCATGCGCACAACAGTCAAACACCACATCACTGGCACTGTGAAGCGCACAGTTCCATACAAAGATTTTTGTATCTTTTTCATAAACTAGGGGATGGCTACTGAAGTACTGACATTAAGCTTAAGGAATAGATATTGTACTACAAAAATAAAGAAAGAATTAAAGAAAAAAGGACTCATTATATTAAATGTTATNGGATGGCTACTGAAGTACTGACATTAAGCTTAAGGAATAGATATTGTACTACAAAAAAAAAAAGAAAAAAAACTCATTATGAAATAGGGGATGCTGCAGTTCCGCAGTGCCTATAAACGAACCGCCACTGCTTTCGGGACATTATGTATTTGATTTGTACTTAATATGTTTTAAGCTTTGTGATGGGGTGGTGAGGAAAGCTCAGTTCTTCCCAGTGGTGTGTCGTGAAATGTTTACAGGGTAGGCAACAATATTTTAAATTATACGTGTGAATTGTTCACATCCCTCAGTAGAACACTCGTTAGTCAAATAATTAGGGGATTACATTCCCGTGTAAGGTGTGCAGAGCAGAGCGTGTGTATGATCGGTCAAATAGGACCCAAATGGGTGAGAACATGTCACAGGTACAGTTTTAACAAGGTCTGCTTCCCTTGCAACATTCCTAGACACGCCACTGGTGCTCTCCTTGCTACACAGCCCACTCCCTAGGTGCATCCCTGCTAAAGCAAACACTTTTTGAGATACGAACGATTCCAACAGTTCATCTTCTTCTGTTTCAGGTCGAGCGTCATTATAACATGAGAAACTACAAGATGATGTGGGTATTTATGGTTCTGGCCGCTTTCCTTTTGGTTCTGCAGTATAATATGTCGGGTTTGTGGGTGGCCGGAGGGTCCAACGTGGTGGGGAACTCCTTCGGTGTTCTCGATATAAGCACCGACGACATCATACGTTCGGCCGCCGAGAAACTACATCTAGAGAACTTAATCTCGACGAACATCGACTACAAACTGATGGCAGATCTGGTGTTACAATTAGGTCGAGAGCTGGTGGCGCTGGGCTGCAGCGAAATGGCAGCCCTCTCTTGCACAGGCCCACCGCTATCCCCACTTTTGCCACCACTTTACATCATCACACCGACATATCGGCGACCGGAACAAATCCCAGAGTTGACGAGGATGGCGCAAACTCTAATGCATGTTAAAAATGTGCATTGGCTTGTCATTGAGGATGCGAAGAATCAAACTCGGATGGTAACGGAGCTCTTAGAAAGAACTGGCATAACTTTCGATCATCTCGTTGGTGAGTTTGATATGTTTGGCTCAGGGGTGTGGCGTGTTTCCAGGGTGATGCCGGGATAATCTAAATTTAACGTTGGTAACATTACGGTTCTCCTTGTGTTTGTAAACGGAAACTACCACAATGCACATAATGTTCAATTAATGTTGAGAATTGTCTACGAAACAACTTTTACGTTACGTTACGTGGAAGTAAGGCCGTAGTCAAGACAAAATTTCAAGGTGAGGGTTGGGAGACATGGCCCCTCAAATCCTATATAAAAATAAAAGTTACGAGTATTAAATGCCTTTAGAAGCTCTCCGGAGTTTGGGAAAGGATTAAATACTAAGTGCTATAAATTTGTTAACATCTAGAAACTTACATAGCACCTGTTCCCACCAAGTGATAAAATTTACATAAAGCTCTGCTTAAATGAAGGTATAATATATACGCACGCGCACTAACACACACACACACACACACACACAAGGTCTGATTTCCATAGGAAGAACAGTAGAATATTTCTGGAAAAGTTACTAGATCACTATAATGAATCCCTACGCCAACACATATGTTTTTAAAGCTCATATGTAAAGCCGTTGTCACTTTTGATAAGCAAAGTTTTGAAAACAAGAAAAAATCTTACAATAAAAATATAGAACTATTTTCAATAAAAAAATTTAATAATGCGAAAAAAATTGATTTCAAGGATGATTTTTTTTCTCATATAGGTATATTATTATTGAATGGTTAGACATTATAATATGTTGAATGTCTCTCTGATGGCTGTGCATGTGACATACATACATGCATGCATATATAAATAACAAATAACTAATTTACAACCCAAGTCCACTCACAAAGAAAAAAGAGAATCAAATAATTAAGTTAATAAAATTATAACTAGCTTAGGTAAGCCTATTTGAAAATTTGTTTTTAATTCAACATCTAAGCAATTGGATAAAATTCTGATAACAAAACTTTGTTTGTATTCGTGATACTTTAAATTTTAATATATATGTAATCTTTTCCTACCACCATTATATTGTTTATTTGATTACTAACCTATCAACTTCTGTGGCTGCATGGTCTAAGGCGCTATTCTTGTAATAGACTAGACTGCCTATGACAGGGAGATAAGGGTTTGATCGCGGTTGGGTGCACTGAAGGTGGTTTTCCTAAATTGTTTGCCATTCCACCACCACACATATGCGGGTGCACTTCCTCTACATTCAACCTTCCTCACCCCTAACACATTAAAGTAATTAGTGCAGAGGCGTATAAACCAAAGTGGTAGTAAGGCACAATGCTAAAAAATACAGATAAAGCTAAGCTACTGTTTGAAATTTTAATTAATTTATTTATGCATTAACGGTTAGGTTAAGTTTTTGGTATGTACCATGATAATAAAGTATTATTATATGCAGTAGTTAGTCTTTTTATTATTTTAAACAATCAACAAAGTCTATCATTTCAAGCATCAACACCATATGACTTAGGTTAGTTTTGATATTTAAATTGTTAATAATAAATAAATATAAATTATTACTATTTTAGTATCATTAGGCTCTCCATATCCTTGTGACTGGGATGATGGTGGGAACAGATTGGGGACGAAAATTCAGAGATTACTCCAAACAACAAATTATTTGACAGGGTTAAGAGTTTAAATATTTAGGAGCAATTATAATCAGCAATAACGATATTAGATTGTAAATTAGGAAAAGAATAGTCAGTAAAAGCATGCTATTACTCGGTCACTAAGTTGTTGACATCTTGCCTACTGTCAAGGAATGTAAAAATCAGAATACAAAACAATAATTTTACTAGTTGTTCTATAAGGGTGGGAAACATGGTCTCTTAATTTACATGATGAAAAAAACACACAAAAACAGGATGTTCGAAAACAAGGTGCTTAAGAAGATATTTCGGAATGGAGGAGGTTGCATCATGATAAGTTACAAACCCTGTACTCATCGTAAGACATTGTTAGGATAATCAAGTCTAGTAGATTATGATGGGCAGGACATGCAGCGCGAATAGGAGATTTTAGAACCCCATGAGAAGATACCATTGGAAAGACCTAGACACAGATGGGAGGATAATATTATAATGTAAATGAAATAGATAGGATATGAGGTGGATTGGATAGAACTATCTCAAGATAAGGATTGGGTGTAATGAGGTGTACTGAGTAGAACTATCTCGAGATAGTGATAGGGTGTCATGAGGTGGACTGGATATAACTAGCTCAAGATAGGGATAGGGTGAAATGAGGTGGACTGAGTAGAACTAGATCAAGATAGGGATAGGGTGTAATGAGGTGGACTGATTAGAACTAGCTCAAGATAGGGATAAGGGGAAATGAGGGGGACTGGATATAACTTGCTCAAGATAGGGATAGGGTGAAATGAGGTGGACTGAGTAGAACTAGCTCAAGATAGTGATAGGGTGTAATGAGGTGGACTTAAAAGAACTAGCTCAAAATAGGGATAGGGTGAAATGAGGGCGACTGGATAGAACTAGCTCAAGATAGGGATAGGGTGTAATGAGGTGGACTGAATAGAACTATCTCAAGTAGTGGCGTATTCTGAGAAAAATTAATATGTATGCTGTACTCTAAAAGTTGCAACGGATATTTGGGGGTCAAGGACCCTCAACCACAGCTGTCCAAGAATGTCAAGGGATTATTTCAAGAGATATATTTGAAGATGTGTTCATATAGAACAGTGGTTCTCGAACATTTATTATTTCCATTTAACCGTATGCTATCTTAGGACATTTTGAGCCCCCCCTTCCCATATTCTCTCTTCTTTTATTTATCCATAACAATGATTACCATCCACTCAAAATGTAATAAAAGTAACTCCATGGTGTCAGCCCTCATTCAGGCTATACCTAGCGAGTGGCTACCAAACTGTTTAGCGAATTAGTGACAACTCTTGCGGATAGGGAGTGTCATGTGGTCAACACAACGATGACTCCAGCCAATAAGCTCAGATTTCTATACCGGAGCCACTACTACTTTATTCTAGTAGCTCCTTATTTATCCACCCTAGGCTGAATCTAACCGGTTCCAGACCCACTGCTTCCCAAAAAAATCTGGATGCGCCGGGAATCAAACCCGGGATCTCTGGGTCCATATCCAGAACCTATGACCACTAGACCACATAGGCAGTCCTCAAATTGTAATGATATCTACATGGTTAGAAATTTAAGTAAATATTAATGTCGGGGCTAAGAATGGTATGGGCACATTTCTGAATGTATAAGAGAAACAGATCCTATTCAATTAGCCCAGTGTAATTAAAAGCACACAGTTAGCAATACTCAAAGCAAACAATCATAATAAGAGTAAACTGAAGTGATACGTCGATCAAGCGATCATCAGATCTTGGTGAGAGGGAATCAGGTGGATTGTCCAACTCACGTTGCAATTAAAACTATTTTCTAAAGCCTAACTTATCTCACACAATGCTGCTTGAAAACAAATGAGTTTCCCAACTTGAGAAGTTATGCTCCAGAAGCTATTTAGATCCGTAAACTCTGACTAGCATTGGGGAGATTATCTCAGACCATTAATACTCTATCGCAACATCATTGATTTATTGCTAAGATATTTACAGATATCTTTTGCTGTAAGCAGGGGTGCACCCAAGGGGGCGAGGGGCAAACAGGGTATTTGACCCCCCCCCCTCCCTCTTTCCCCAACACCACAAATACTGTTAATAGAAATTTAAATAATATTAAGTATAACTAAAATATTTAGCATTGACGATGTGTCGAATGTATATACAAAATTTTAAGACCAGTCTTCAAAAGGATTACCGTTACACACAAAATTAACAATTGAAAAAGCATTAAATATTCTCTGCCTTCAGAGCTTAGGAGGCTGTGCAACCACAAACCCGCTCTCTCCATCAAAATGTCATTCTTGCTACAGCCTTGATTGAATGCCTCCCCCCAAAGTAAATGGCTGGGTGCGCCACTCGTTAAGTAAATTATATGAAAATATATTTTATTTTACTTTTTCTTTCTAAATCATCTTGAAATGGTGGAATCACACTCCTGACTTTTGGGATTCTTTGATGTATAATTATAAAAAATCACAATGACTATAAAGTCATTAATGTAAAACAAAAACTAAAAGAACACTATTAAAACTCCACGATCCTTTCTACTAAAGAAAAACAAGAATTACCTTCAACAACAGTTAAAGTAGTCTCATTACCCGCCACCGCCTCCCTTTCTTCACTCTATCAGTGTGAAATGCCTAAATTTGAAAGAATGGTTAAATGTGTTTGCCACATACATGATAATACATGTGACTAGAGTGCCGAAACATAGCTCAATGTATTTAATTAGTGTATAATTTAAAGCTTGTTACATATACTAACTATTATTTTACAATTAATTTTATATTTATTTTATGTGATTTTACTTATAAACTATACTAAATTAGTTCAATAAATAAACATTGTGATCTTGAATCTTTTTTCAATAGTTGGCCCAATGCTTAGCTTGCTTCACAGGAACAACATTACCCGGGGTGTAAAAAGTGAGCTCATTGGCCAATTACTTATGGGCGAGCAGAAAAGAATGTATTGCCACCCCCTAGACATTGGGCAAGGTCATTATAGCCTCCCTAGCTTGCCTTGCGTTTTTCAAGTAGCAAGCCCTGGGTTTCCTATTTTGATTCATAGAACCTTTTGGAATAAGAATTACTTAAAACACAGTATTCTTGGAATATGAACCAATATTTGTTTTAAAATTAATAATTCATTACGTGTGTATTTATTAACAATTTAAACATTTAGTGTTTACACAGTTCACATAGACTGCATTGAATTAAACAAAAAACTAGTCCATATCATTCTGGGTATGCGGCGCAGGACTACCATACCCAGAGAATACGCCACTGATCTCAAGATATGGATAGGGTGTAATATGGTGGACTGGATAGAACTAGTTCAAAATAGGAATAGGGTGTAATGAGATGAACTGGATATAACTAGCTCAAGATAGGAATACGATCTAATGAGAGGGACAGGATAGAACTAGATCAAGATAGGGATAGGTGGAGTATTTTTGTAAGTGCGGCAACAAACGTTCAAGTTCCTAATGTCAAATAGTAAGTAACATGCCATTTAAAATTCATTTTACTAATGTATTAACAAAACACTAAGGTTGTGATTACATGTGCACTTTTGAAACATCACAAGGGTTGAGATAGAAAAAAAAATTTACTTGGTTCCCTTCATTATTGTATTAATAGACTAACTTAATAAAGTTAACCAATAGGTTTCAGTTACTATATGTATTTGAAATCAACCTTTGGTTTATCCTATTTTAAGTAATTTTTTCCAAATACATTTTGAGGTTAATCCGCAGCTTTTAAGTGAATCCGTCATTTTAGATTGTCTTATTTTCTATTGATATTTAAAATGTAAGTGCCTATACAAATGATTAAAATGTTTTATTTTATAATTAATATTGTTAACTTTGTGTATTAAATTTGAAGGCATCAATTCAGCATCTTTAAATTTGATCAGAAATGAATATTTATATAATGTCACAATATATAATAAATATACATACTTCTTTTTAAGAGAAGTAAATTTGGTCACAGAAGATTTTTATTTGTATTTTTTCACTGTATCTCAAACACTTATTCAGGTTTTGCACATATATACTAAGTAAGCTAATGTGGTAGAGTAAAGAAAAAAATGTATCCAAATTGATATGGAAGTAGAGTGGGAAACCATTTAGGGAAATATACCATCAGCACAACCAACTTAGATTCAAACCCCAACCACCCTGTCATTGGCAATACAGTCTATTACGAGAGTGATGCCATAGACAAGTCGACCACCAGAGCAGAATTTATGTCTTTAAAATTACTCTGTTGCCATTTCAGCATTTTGACTGATTGTATTAAATTATTTAATTTCATTGGTTTTAAATCTAGCTAAATATTTGTATTTGTTAAATAGAGCACACCACAAAATGCTAGTGTTCATAATGTGTGCTTTGCATTGAATTGATTGTTGAAATTGTAAATATGTTTTCAAATAGGGTATAAAGTTTTGTCAAATTTACCTGCACATGTTGTATAAACATGCCAAAGACAACAAGACATTTCAAATTGGTTGTATAATTAATTACCTTGTGTTAATTTATTTTGGTGAGTTGTCAGTTCTGGATGTAAAATGGAGGTCAAATTTGGTATAAAACCCCTTGATTTAAGATATAACATTTAATGCATTACCGATATTTTGTGTGTTTCAGCACCAATGCCAGATATATACAAAACTCGAAAAGGACCAAAACCCCGAGGAGTGTCAAATCGTAACCGAGGGCTTCAGTGGTTGAGAGCTAATGCAACTAAAGGAGTATTTTACTTTGCAGATGACGATAATACATATGATATTCGACTGTTTGAAGAGGTGAGTAGCTATCTCTGATAGAAATTAAGTTTGCCTTTTTTAATTAGAAATATTCTTTTAAGAAGGCTGTGTAAGGTAGATCACTAAGACACGTTGCAGACACTTAGAAATCCCACATTATTTAAGTAGTAGTTTGATATAATTTTGAATAAAATGTAGGCAAAAATTGTTAGCAGGTTTCTGACAAATT
>CABFOV010005497.1:0-42138 GCA_902141375.1 Timema poppense
ACATTAAATACCTCAATTAATTTAATAATATTTACACAATTTTTAAAATATATGTTTGCATTAAACCTTTTTTAAATTATTGTCATTTGAAATTATGAAAATATCAATTTGGATATTATATCTCTCCAACATTAGCGTTTTACTGGCAAATACACTTATTTATTACAATTTATTTTAGCACTGCGTCTTACTACACGTTCTTGTTACACTAATGTCTGTTAATTACTCTAAAGGTTTAAGGATTAATTAAGAGTATGTGTACACACATGGAGAAAAAGATAGTGAATAAATAATAAAGAAAAACTACAATCTGAACATACTACCAGGATTCAAACCGTGAGATCTTCATCGTCGGCAGTCAAGGCCGTCAGAGCCAATAATTTCAAAGGTGGAAGGTTGGTGGGTAAATCTTCCAACTGCAGACGGCTAGAAAAAAGTCTGAACATTAAACA
This sequence comes from Timema poppense, assembly GCA_902141375.1. NCBI lineage: Eukaryota > Metazoa > Arthropoda > Insecta > Phasmatodea > Timematidae > Timema > Timema poppense. The sequence continues at coordinate 453 of CABFOV010005497.1, forward strand.
TTTATAGAAGCTATCGGAAATATTTTTTATGGTAAAATAATACCATAGCTGCCAAAGGCAAAAAAAAATCTAAATATTTAACACCTCTATAAGCAATTTGAAGTGCTTTTTACGATAAAATAGCCTTCTAATATGTACTTCTTCTTTAATTTTGGTATGATTTGAACCATAAATAAATCCATATATGTTTTGTTCATTAAATATTGGAGGGGGTTTGACTACGCCCTTGTCGGCAGTCCAGTCTATAGTGAAGCGACGCCCTAAGCCATTCGACAACTAAAGTGGTTGATAGAGCGTTTTGTACCACCCATAAAATAATTCTGTCATGTCCATAAGGTCACATTGCTTATATTACGTTCAATGTTTTAATGGTTCGTGCTAACGGGACTGTACGTGCGACAAGCACGCCATCATCACATAGTTCCTGACGATGAATACAGGTAGCGTATAAAGCTGAGCCTTGATATCGAACGTTCCAGTAATCTCGTGAGCATAGATATAATATTGATAAGGTTGTTAATTTTAATGAGTTTGTATGGTATTGGAAGTTCTAGAGCTTTCATTCCAATATTACCTGGTAGGCAACCTTTTGCGTGCTGGACAGAACGGTGGGTACGGTGTGTTATCATACCACGCCATTAGCACTAAGGCCTCAATCATTTCTGATCAAATCTATCGGTGACCATGAAGGTCAGGGGTTCGATCCCCTTCTCTTTTTACTGATAGTGTATTATCCAAAAATAGTTTTACACTATGCCTCAAGGCAAATGCACCTATATTTTCACTTAATAATATATGATGTCCTTGCACCATTAGTGTAAATCATTATATGGCTTCGCCGGGTAGTAAGGCTAGGAGTTGAGGTCAAATTTTAATAGGAATGACCTTATCTAACAGCTCTACGTGCTAATTATCTAGGTTTAGTATTCATACATCAAATCATGTGAGTTGAGGCTGTCGCTTCTGTAAATATTGTCAATTCATGTTAAATAACAATAATATTGAACCTGGATCATTGGACCTGAGGAAGAAGGAGAACACATAGATGGTTCACATTTAGAGAAGGAATAGCTTAGTGAGTGAGGAAGGGAGGAGGGAATCAGAGTATGACGAGTGCAACTGATGGAGGAGAGGAAAGAAAATGAGGTTTTGAGGAGATAAAGGAGTCTGCTTATATGACAGGCTGGAGGAGTCAGTTTAGGCACGGAATCGGATTAGTAGAATACTGGGTTATTTATAATACTAATAATAATATAATAATTTAATTTTGATTAAACTTAAGTTAATTTAATTTTCCTTTATTAAATTACTAGCCAACAGTCGAGACCTTCAACAGGCTAACACTGATATTACAGGCGCTTGCTTACATTGAGTTTGTATTTCAAGTATGACCAAAATTGTTTTCTATTCCATGTTCTGGGGACACAGGTGAGTATGAGAAATGATTTTTTCGATTCCGGAGGTGGTTGACAACACGTGGGAGAGAAGGTTAGTTCACTGTATTTTACTAATACCAACATTTACTCAATGTAGGGAACTTAATCTATATAAGAATGTGTTATCCAAATTAGTATGTTTTATGCCTTAACAAATTAAAATTAAAAAAAGATACATTTCAGTTTTTTTAAATTAAGAGTTAAACGTTAAATAGTGGTTAGTCTTCAAAAGAATGTCCTTTACCTTAAAATGGAAAGATAAATTCAAATTAGGTGCTTCACCGTTCTCTTCTTCGTCAGTAATTAGTTCGTTGATGTTGAAGTTCTTGCAGCTGTTAACATGACAGGAACAGAACCTAGGTTTTTCTTAGATTAAAAACGCAAAAACTTTTAAATCATACATTTTGACACTTATGTGAGAAAAGCAGATGTATTGTTTCATTAGAACAAGTCATATGTTACCCAAAGAATATGTAGCGTAGCCAAATCTCAATAAATCAAGGGGCTCAACAAATGTATTTTTTAAATTCTCTCAAACATGAAGTTGAGCTAAAGCTTGGAGTACAAGAAGACCCATATTATTTGAGACGTTAGGGTTGACCCAAATAAAATGTACCTACTCAAATCACAAGTTTGTCCAGGCTTCTTGATATGCTGTATATATAACCAATCAAGTAAATTTGGTTGATTTTATACAAAGGTATCTAGGTTTAAGAAACTAAGTATCGATATTTTCTGTTTGTTTTGTGGATCCTAGGGCTCTTTTTTTGTACCCAGTTGACTTCTTGTGTCCCGCCCTGTCAGAGAATGTAACGCAGGCAGAACTTCAATAACTGAATCTCCATAATACTCTGAAACAATATGGCATCCAAGACATCTATTTTCACTGACCCCGGAAATTGTCAAAAGGACAATACAACTAACCATTGTGAATAATTCCAAAATTTAATTCTAAGTATGAAACCTTCAGTGTTAGGACTCAATACCGCATTAATAGTTCTGTTGAACAACTTCATAAGCATTAAAGAACATACTAGAACCAGATTCCAAGTGATAACTGGCGAAATGTTTTACCCTGGAAACATGTTCTTCATCGTTTTTCTCAGAGTATTCGGTTCCATTCAAAAACTCTCCACCACAAGAGGTCAGATTTTTGGAACATAAGCATTCTGTAAAATTAAATTCGATGTTAACAGACAAAATAGGGTTTGGTTTCCTTATCGTTTAGCTATCTAGACAAGTATTTTGGAAGTTGTGTGTTCCCTCCTTTTATTCTCACAATTTACCAGCTGATTCTCTCTTGCTTTTCAAATTTTATGGATGATTTCCCGTACGTGTCAAAAACTACGTCATTGAATATAGCATTAGTTTGTTGCAACACTTTCTTATTCTGTCCAAATGAAAAATTGCTAATTCCACAAATGTTTTAGTCTTCGAAAGGACCACAAACAATACTGAATGTATAAGTCCCGTTCCATTCATAAAGTGCACTTCTTCCGGACTAAGAGGAAATATTTTCATATTTCTTGTCAAATAACTCCCTACTGCAATTTCGTTAATCAATTTTGCTCTCTTGCTTTAAAAAAAAAAAGAATGCCAGACCAAGGACCATGATAAACCGATGAAGGGGGATAAAGCTTTAATGATGCTTTATAACCTCTCCATTACTGGTGTTTCTCCGTAAAGCTATAAGAAAATCATAATGTAAATAGTAATTTTCTATAAAGATTCTTTTTTCTTATCTTTCTTATTGATTATGTTGCTGAGTAATTAAGATACTTAACAGCTATCCATTTCGAAGAAGAAAGCTTTTACTTTTGTCAAATAAACACACTGTTTAAAATGTTCATACCAACATTTATTTACCAACGGGTTACGCCCTGAGAAAGAATTTTGTTACTTATTTTTTATTTAACACTAAGCTACTCACAATGTTACGTAAACAATTTGATTCACGGATTATCATTTCCACAAAAGAATAGGAGGATTTTTTTACATATCACCTTCATCTCTAACTATAATATCTGTGCCCCATTCATTGTGTGAATATTTGTCCATATCCACAATGGGATCTTAGATAGAATCATAATACATTAACAGTCTCTTAGAATGATGAGTTACTGTGATATAGTAGACACCATTTGTTTGTCACTTGAATAATACTGGATATTCATGTCCAGTTGCCAATAACTTTAGATGAAAGGATAAGTATTTTCTTAAGGACATATTCACTAACAACACAATTACATTTTCCATTCTTCCATTTTATTAAAAAATGTACTTTTCTAAAACCATTTAAGACTTTCTCAGGAAGTTGAGACATAAAACCTATACAAGATACCTCTACGGACATAAATGTTATTATTTTACATTTTAATTACCCCTTTTTCTTTTGATTTAATTAAATTCGAAATATCAACTGAAAAAAAAGTCCATAACGATAACCATACCTAATAGGAAAACAATAAGATATTTTATAAATCTTGATACGATGAACGAGTCGGAAATTATGGTGGAAACAAAATTCCACCCCAAGCGTGCTAATCACCCTCTCTCCCTCGGGTTGTCGACCACCCCCAGAATTGACAATATAGCTTTTCATATTCAAATGGGTCCCCAGAACCTGGAATAACCAGACCAATTATAGTTGTCCTTCTCTACCTTTTAGTAAATATAAATATGAAAGGTGGATTTATATTTTTAAGTTATTTATCACGTATATGTGCTGGAGGGAGAGGAGGGAGCCGATTCTCTTATTTCTGGCGCTAGTAAACAAGTGAAATGGCGGGAAACTAGAAACAACTGTATTTGTTTGCAAAATCTGGATCTGGGCTTCTCCGTGATGCTTAGTAAGATTTATCTACTTTCACTGGGTAGGACCAGTGAAGGTCGACAGTCACTAGGGAAAGTTGATTGCTCATGATTATCATTAACTTTCATGATTTTTTTCAGTGAGTGTCGACACCGACTAGTCACTGTGGATATTCATTGAGTTTCAACTTTCCCTGTAACATATAGAGTAAATGATGGGAATAAGGCTATGCTAAGCTTTGAAAAATTCTCCTGGCATCAATTTATGGAATTTTCGAAAACCTTTTATGAGAAAGTATACTTTAACTCCTTGATAACGATGAAAGTAATATCCATATATTTAATTCTATTGGAAACATAAAATGGAACTTATTTATAAAAGTATAATTTTGTGGCATATTAAAAGCTTATGTAGTTAATATGACCACCAATTTTAACAACCTACTTAAATGAGAATTTTTCAACAATTAAATAATGATAAATGGAGATTTTTGTAGAAATTTTATTATTACGGTAAATTTAAAAGAAATAATTATTGTTGATCGCAAATCCAATTCAAATGATAAAAAGAATTCCAGACCAAGGACCATTTATTTAACACTAAGCCACTCACAATGTTACGTAAACAATTTGACTCACCAATAATCATTTCCACAAAAGAATATGATGATTTTTTGCATATCACTTTCATCTCTGACTCTAATATCTGTGCCCCATTGATTGTGCGAATGTTTGTCCATATCAACAATGGGATCTTAGATAAAATCATAATACATAAACAGTCTCTTAGAATGATGAGTTACTGTGATAAAGTAGACACCATTTGTTTGTCGCTTGATTAATACTAGATATTCATGTCGAGCCTCTAATAACTTTAGATGAAAGGATAAGTATTTGCTTAAGGACATATTCACTAACAACACAATTAAATTTTCCATTCTTCCATTTTATTAATTAATGTGCTTTTCTAAAACCATTTAAGACTTTCTCAGTAAGTTGAGACATAAAATCTATACAAGATGTCTCCACGGACGTAAATGTAATTATTTTACATTTAATTACTCCTTTTTCTTTTTATTTAATTTAATTTAATTCGAAAATTCAACTGCAAAAAAAGTCCATAACAATAACCATACCTAATAGGAAAACAATAAAAAAAATTAAAATCTTGATGCGATGAACGAGCCGGAAATTATGGTGGAAACAAAATTCCACCCCAAGCGTACTAATCACCCTCTCTCCGTCGGGTTGTCGACAACCCCCAGAATTGACAACATAACTTTTTATATTCAAATGGGTCCCCAGAACATGGAACTAGCATTTAGTTTAAAGTATATGGTTTGCAAATTAAAAATAATAATAAATACATCATGTTTTTATACATTTGAGTAAATTAACAAATTACTTACTATACAAAACATATTAAGGAGTAAATTAAGTGAAAAAATGATTCAGATATAATAATGATTATTTTTATGGAATAGTTCACAATAACCAAACAGATAGTATTGAAAATAATAACATCTAAATGGTGACCATTTATTTAAAATAATTTGTTGGCGAACATATTTTCAAAGGAAAAATCTTTTTGTTACCACTATCATCATATAAATAAACAGAGATCCACTATTATTTTATTAATTTTGTAATCCTGGAAAATATACAAATATAAAATGTGAATCTGAGGTTGATAAACAGAAAATCATAATAATATCACAATTGAATTCATTATTCTTCGTTTCCAATAAAGACTTATTTCAATTTATATTTAGTAGGTATCGATTGATTTAACTACCATAAGTCAAATGTAAAAAACTGATAAATGATTCTAGAAGTGGAAATAAATGGATAAGTCTGATTATTTATTTAATAATATCTAATAATCTTTTGGTGAAACGTCTTTATTTATTTAACTATTATACTAAACAAACAACAAAAACACAAATTTGTTTAAACCACTGCGCTAACACTTAATATATCACAATATGACAGTAAAAAATAAATTTACAAATATTTAAAATAACAATAAATACTTCAAAATCATCCTTAAAGTTAGTTGATTCATAAATTCTTTATAATTATACACAATTATTTAATTTTCATACAAACATTAATTTAAATACAAAGTTTGATATATTTTTTTTTTGTTTTCCCATAAAAAGGTTCTATATTATTTATCTTGGCTGTCCATCTCACTTTTTTACTTTCTCTCTAAAACTCAGAGAGGAATTTTAGTGATCGGAAAAAAAATATCGAGCTTAAGATTTTGATAAATATGAACCCATTGAAATAAAAAAAGTAGTTTACGCAATGCCTTCTTTATGTCTGATTATACCTTGGGATAGATCTGAAACTATTCTACCGATTTGGCTAAAACTCTGTATTTGTGGTTTTTATAAGTTTCTTCCAAGGGCTATTGCAATTAGATAGCCAACCACCAATTTAAGGGTAGTTTACTGAACGGCAAACAGAGAAAACACTATTTTTTCGGAACTCGCCTAATAATTTTGATTATTTTCTATGACTAGACACTGATTATCATTATAAACATGATGATAGCTCTCATTTCCTCATGAAAATTACTTGGAGAATATTTACATGAGGTTAATTTTCCACTTATAATTGTTTCTCCGCAAATATTTGAGTTACGAAATAACTTATCATTGTAAACTAGTAGTACTATTAAAGATTTAAATCTTTTAATTGAAATATATTTTTCTAAAATCAATAGTTTCTGAGCTATAAGCAAATATATAATATACTTTTTAATTCAATTGTTTGAAAATGAATTTGATTCTTATGCTCTTTGGTAGACAAAGATGTTTCTCTTTTCTCAATTTTTGTGTTATAGTGTTCTTGGTTCCTAATACCGTTGATTAAGTAACAGTGTATTTTATTCTATTTATTATCTTTGGTAGATTGTTTCCACAACAATGTATATACCAATTCTTTATTTTCACAATTCATACGAGTTTATAGTAAATGGCTATGATAAAAGTGGGGGAAAGTCTATGCAGGGGACCGCACCAAATATTTTAAAATACCCATAACTTACAAATATAGATCTGTTAGAAATATTGGTGAGTTTATGAAATATTAGTTTTGACAGAGGCTACCCATCTTATCGGAACAGAACAATATTAGTCATAATATGTTTTAATTTTAAAGTTTGCCTTTTTTACGAAATAAAATAATTATTCTATTCTCAAATAACTAAACTTTTTTTATCAGAATATTATTCTTTAATATATTCAAAAAAATTATATTTAGTGTGAATTTAAATGGTCTTCATACAAATTTATTGATCAAAATCGGCTATTTATACTGGTATAATATATAATATAGTTTTTTTAATATTTAAAGTGTTAAAAAATCATTTTAAAATCAAGATATATTTCAAAACTGGAAAGGAATATCAAAATTAAAGCTTGCCCAAGTCCCATCTATTAGTTAATTAATATTAAGAGTAACACATACACTTAGATACACAAGGACATTGACATGTTCATTTTCACTTTGATTAAGCTTATTATTACACTTAACTTTAATTTATTTCTTGAGGCATTTATTTTAAAAACGATTTATATTTTTTATAAAAAATATTATGATATGTAACACAAAATATTTACCATCATTTTCAATCAAACTCACTCAGCTAAATCGTTTAGAACTAGACTATATAAGAAAAACCAATATCATCATCATTAGCAACTATTTCCAGATTGTTACTAGGTCAGTTTAATAATATACACCCGCCTCGGTGGCGTAGTTTGCTAACGCGCTAGTCGTGTTGAGCTCGACTGCTGAGGACGGGGAGATAGATGTTCGAATCTCGGTCGGGTGAACTGGGGGTGGTTTTCCTAAATGGTTTTCCACTCTCCCTCCACGCAAATGCGGGTTCATTTCCTCTAATTCAACCTTCCCAATTCCTAATCAATTAGCGTAATTAGTACTTAAGGTGTATAACCCGAACGGGTAGTAAGACGCGGCGCTAAATTATTATTATTATTAGTAGTAGTAGTAGAAATATACCTCCATCTTCTTCTATCCTTCCACATTCTTCCTCCTTTAATTGCTTCAATTTTTCGCTTTCACTTGCACACTTTTTGTTATCTACTCTCATTGCATCTCTTTTTTGCCTCCCTAACTGTCTTTCCCTTCATACTTCATGTACATCATTTTTTTTTGCATCCTCTCCGTTTCCAAACTCATTTAATGCCCAAGCATTCTTTGCTTTGCTTTCTCTATCATTTCATGTACTCCCAATTTTCCCGGAAAAATTCATTTCTTATCCTCTTTCTCCTCATGATATTTAATATGTCCATAACCAGTTTAATTCATTCATAGATGAATAATTGAAGAATATAATGCCGCCTTTCATATTTATATTTACTAATATGGTAGAAAAGGGCAACTATACTTGGTCTGGTTATGCCTATGCCGCATTAAACTAAACTATTGAAAAAATAACAAAGGTTAGTGAAACACTTATAAAATAACAAATTGAATTGCAAGTGCTATAATTATATTTGTAATAAAAAAAATATATAATAATAATTTCATTTTTTATAGTGTTGGCCAAGAGTCGTAAGACCTATAAAAGGCCAGCACTGAAAAGTACACAATTACCATACAAATACATATATTTACACGAGAATATAAGATAACAAAGATGGAAAAATAATGTTATATAATGATGAATAGTTACAAAAAAAGTAAACAATAATGATAAAAAAAATAGCAATAACAAATAACTAAAGCGTGGTTAAAAGCAATAACAATATTCAAAAAATTAACCAGAATAATGTTAATTAAAATATTATAGACAGAAGCTTTACATAATAAATTATTGTTATGGGATATTCTTAAATAACTCTTTGAGCTTAGCTTTTCTATTATGGTAGAATTTGAATTCGACAAATTTAGAATTGGCGCTATGGGTACAACTACTTAAAGGGCTTATCTTATAAGATATATTAAGAAAAAATAAATTTGGGACACGAGAAGCATGAGAAGGGATATGAACGCCTACATTATCATGGGCAGATTTGAAATAAATTTTGCTATCGAAAACATTAAAAACAAAAAGGGTTTCACAATAAAGTCTATGCTAGGAGAAATTTGGAGCCCTAAGAGGTTTAGAATTCTGTCATAATCATAACAAATCCGGTTACTAAAGAATTTTTCAAAGCACGCAGCAACCAATTTTATTTGGACGTTTTCCTACCTAAGCGAGTCAGTTAAGGTAATGGAATTCCAACCGGCAATAGTATATTCTAACTTAGATCTAACCAAATCGTATTACAGACATAAAAAAACAGTGAACTTTCTTAAATGCTGACGTAATAAATTTAATAAGTCAAGTAATTTCAATGACTGAGAAATTAGATGGTCAACATGATACTGGAAAAAAGTTTGTTATTCAGGAGAACACCAAGATCATTAATATAAATGGTACGAACTATGTTTTCATTACCCAATTTATAAGTAAAAAAGAAAGGATTAGTTTTCCTAGTAAAATATATAGATTTGATCATAGATTTATTAATAGATTAATAATAATAATAATAATAATAATAATAGGAAATGTGTAATATTAAGCACCCTATGTGGGTAAAAGTACGCAAGACAAAGTCCCAGAGCACATGCATTTTTATTTGTTCTTTAATAATTATTTCACTAACCATAGTTATTTTTCAATAATTTAGTAAAAAATGCAACATTAGGCATAACCAGACCAATTATAGTTGTCCTTCTCTACCTTTTAGTAAATATAAATATGAAAGGTGGATTTATATTTTTAAGTTATTTATCACGTATATGTGCTGGAGGGAGAGGAGGGAACCGATTCTCTTATTTCTGGCGCTAGTAAACAAGTGAAATGGCGGGAAACTAGAAACAACTTTATTTGTTTGCAAAATCTGGATCTGGGCTTCTCCGTGATGCTTAGTAAGATTTATCTACTTTCACTGGGTAGAACCAGTGAAGGTCGACAGTCACTAGTGAAAGTTGATTGCTCATGATTATCATTAACTTTCATGATTTTTTTCAGTGAGTGTCGACACCGACTAGTCAATGTGGATTTTCATTGAGTTTCAACTTTCCCTGTAACATATAGAGTATATGATGGGAATAAGGCTATGCTAAGCTTTGAAAAATTTTCCTGGCATCAATTTATGGAATTTTCGAAAACCTTTTATGGGAAAGTGTACTTTAATTCCTTGATAACGATGAAAATAATATCCATATATTTTATTCTATTGGAAACATAAAAAACAACTCATTTATAAAAGTATAATTTTGTGGCATATTAAAAGCATATGAAGTTAATATGACCACCAATTTTAACAACCTACTTAAATGAGAATTTTTCAACAATTAAAAAATGATATGTGGAGATTTTTGTAGAAATTTTATTATTACGGTAAATTTAAAAGAAATAATTATTGTTGATCACAAATCCAATTCAAATGATAAAAAATAAGAATAAAAAAAGTAAAACAAAAAAATCCAAATGAAAATTGATTATGATGTCCTTTTTTGTATGTGTAATTAGGTTACTCCAAGCATTTTGGACAAATGAACAAGTCTTTGGCTTCCTTGGCGAGGCCAACACATTCATCACGAACACAAATTTCACAAACCCCACAGAGTTTCATATATTTATTTCATCTTCACAGCAAACAATACAATGCCAGCTTTAAGTATTTTTGATTAAATCTTTTAGCTTTAGAATTAGCTTGGGTACAGTCATCAAATGTTTTGTTGGTAGCTTGTTGTCGTCCTTATTGCTTTTCTTACCTCCAAATAAAACTTTCTTCAATACCACACCACGAATATTAATAGCAGGTTTCATAACTCACGTAGTCTTCCTTTTTACTTTCTTGCTATATTACAGTTAGAGAAAGTATTGTGATCGTCAAAAAAATAAAATTCGAGATTTTGATGAATTTCAAAGCTTCATGACCCCCCGAATACGAAAAAGTGGTTTTTGGATTTCCGTCTGTCTGTTTATCTGTCTGTACCTCCAACTAGGACTAAAATATTTTACAGATCTCAAACTTTGTATCTAGGGTTGTCATTGGGATGTCCCTAGGGGTTTTAGGAATTTGATATTTAACCTTAAAATTAAGGGTGTAACGTGGCTACAAATATGTTCACCACATAGCCTGCGCCACCTATAAAAGTGTAGTTAAACTTATCCCGTTTAACCGGGAAACCAGTACTACTCATGAGTACTTTGAGAAGATCATCACTCCGCTAACATTAACAAGATAAACAAGACTGTTTCCTCGGAATGTTAGTAGTTCAATCTTTTAGCTTTAGAATTAGCTTGGGTACAGTCTTCAAATGTTTTGTTGGTAGCTTGTTTGTCGTCCTTCTTGCTTTTCTTCCCTCTAAATAAAAATTACTTCAAAACCACACACCACGACTGTTAATAGCAGGTTTCATTACTCGCGTAGTCTTCCTTTTTTACTTTCTGGCTATCTTACAGGTAGAGAAAGTATTGTGATCGTCAAAAAAATCAAATTCGAGATTTTGATGAGTTTCAAAGCTTCATGACCCCCCGAATACGAAACAGTGGTTTTTGGATTTTCGTCTGTCTGTTTATCTGCCTGTACCTCCTACTAGGAATAATATATTTTACAGATATCAAACTTTGTATCTAGGGTTATCATTGGGCTCTCCCTAGGGGTTTTAGGAATTTTAAAATTAAGGGTGTAACGTGGCTACAAATATGTTCACCACATAACCTGCGCCACCTATAATAGTGCAGTTAAACTTATCCCGTTCAACCGGGAAACCAGTACTGCTCATGAGTACTTTGAGAAGATCATCACTCCGCTAACATTAACAAGATAAACAAGACTGTTTCCTCGGAATGTTAGTAGTTCAAGCTGACTTTCCCCGAGTAACGGACGCTGCGAAGGAGCTAAAACTCAGAGAAAGAAGCGCTCTGCGTGATCACGTGGTGTTACCTAGCCCCTGTATTATCTCCCTCTTGGCGTCGTACGCAGGCGTCAATGATGGGAACTCGTGCTAACTTACTGATAGTGACATCATTGACTTGTGTATTCTCCTCTCCCATATTTTCCTCACTGTACAAAACTGAATAGAAGCGTTTAATCGGCAAGAAGCAGGCACTCTTTGATGCTTTTAGGATGTAGGATATTTCTACATCTAAGTCTACGTTATATTTGAAAAACTTTATATAATTTGTAAACCTGGGGAAATGTGAAAATGGTAATTAATTATGTAAGGACCTACTTTGGATTTGCTTCGGCATAATTTTTTTTATCAATAATTTTACTATTTAAGTTTTGTTGGGTAATTAGATTTGTTATGAATCGAGGAATTTTTTTAGACTTATTTGCTTAAATTTAGATTCTATGATAGTATAAACAAGTCAAATTTTGTTGTTAAATTTTTTAGGGTATACTGCGCATTATTAGGTTTGGGTTCCATTCTTATCGTGTTAGGCGTTCTAAATAAAACTTATATATATATATATTGTTATCTTACTTTCAATTGTTACGCAAGGAGAATTTCAATTAATGTTTACCAACCGTTATTATACACTCAGTATGTTTGTCAGAGATAAATTAAGCCCTTATGTAGGTTTCTCCTTCTCCCTCGTTGTTGGAGAATAATCATATCTTCATTTATTTTTATTATAACCAGGTGTATGGTCAGGATTATAATCCTACTAGGTGATATGGATACATATATGTAGGTATATCTATAATACAAATATTTTATTTTAACCATATTTTTATAAAACCAATAACTTTCAAGCTACATGCATATATATGTATTTTTTAACTTTTAGTACACAAAAGAAAAAAATTTGTGACCTTAAAAAAAATCTAACATGAAATATTGATGGATGTCTACTTCTAATGACCACCAGAGCCTTAAAATTGGTCTTTGCAATGCAGTCTGTCTGTGTGTCTGTTTAAATTTAAAATTAAGAGTAGTTTAAAAAAAGGGAGAAAAAAGAAAACAATCTAATCTCTCAAAATCGGCTCTAACGATTCTAATTAAAATTCGTATCTAGGCGTTGATAAAGATTATAAATAAACTGGATTTTTTTATTTTCCTATGAAAATGAGTTTAAGGTACTTTACAGAAGAAGAAATTTCCGTATCTCTGAGACTGTTTGAGATAACAAATACTTATCATTGAAAAACTGTAGTACTATTAAAAATAAAAAAAATTATATGAAATATATTTTTAAAAAATAAAAATTTCTGAGGTATTAGCAAATATATTAATACAATTTTGTGAGCTTTAGTTGTAAAAAGATATTACTTAAGTTAAAACACTATAATTCTCAAATGCCATATAGTAATTAAATATAGTAGTCTCTCAAAATATTTGTGTTGTTTTTCCTTAAACCTCTTTACATAAATCTTTGTAAACAATGATATATCTCGATTTTAAGCTCATTAGTCAATATTTACATTTTTTACTAGGCAAAATTTATAAATGAGGAATGTAATAGCAATGCGATGGCATGAAGAATTGCAACACCTGATAAAATGTCAAAAATTGTATCCAGAAGTTGAAATTTAAATACAACGTGTCGACTCTTGTGGACCCAACATTGATATTTTTTATCGGTCCAAACATACAAATGAGGATATTAATTCATTAAAAATAAAATTATTGTATTTTAAACCAGGATTCAAACAATGTTTTACATAAATATAGTGCAATTTATTGTTGGGTTTACTAGTGTATATTATTTCGTTTCAGATAATATATTATGACGTTTGAGTAAATATCTTAGTTTTTAAATAATAGAGTGAGAAAGTTCGTTTGTAGTTCTATATAATTTATTTTTTATCAGCAAAGACAGGAAAGAGTCCAAATATTGTGTATGATCTAGAGAAGTTAAAAATTAATCTTCAAAATAAATGTCAGCTTTTTAAACAAGTTCAGATAATATCTACATTTTGACATTGTGAATTAGTTAGCCTATTATCGCTTTCTGGAAAACAATTTAATAGAATAAATGATTACAATCTATATTTAATTTAAGAATTGGTCACCATTCCATGTGGTTAATTTTATATACTAATAGTAACAAAACTAGTTTATAGATTCCCCGTACAAAGGGCGGGTAAACCTGCTAGAATTTATAAATGTAACAATATGTTAACACTTGATATATTTTGATAAAAGCAATACAACCAGTTTGTTTTATCTCAATATTTCTTTTCATTGTTAATCTTTAGGGAGGCATGTTTGGATATAATTTAGTGTTTTGGCTTATGAATGACAAAACGAGTATTGCACACTGTTATGATTAGCTACTAAACAAATATAATAGAGGCGCTGACCACATAAAAACTGTCAGCATTCCTAAGGGTGAAACCACGGCAGGCGGCAGAATAAAGAGTGGTGTGTCCAGTTACCGGGGCTAACTTTTCACCATCTAGTCTAGGCGCCACTCTGCCCATTTCGGGGACACGTGGACTAGGAAGCCAGCACAGCAGTGCTTGTAGTTGAGGGCCACCGTTTGAACCCAGGGTACAGGGGAAACCATGTACGATCACCTAGAGGTCCAACCGGCTATTGGTTTATACTTGCAATACCTTGTTCTGTCACAAGCTACCATATAATTTTTAAAGCTTTTTTATATTTCTAATATCACTATCAACATTACATTTGTAATAAACATAGTAGTACTAATAAAAACAATAAATACCAGTTTGTACGTCAATCACAAACCCATACCATAGTATATCCAATTAATCCTCCCTCCCCCTTTAACAACGACCCAAACCCACACGAGAAGATTTAGGCCCAAAAATACGCTTCTTAAAAGCGGTTGGGGTATAACTAGCAAATTTTTTGGTTACTTTTACTAAACACGAAAAAGTAATGCATGTGAATGATAAAAATCTGTTTAGAAAATGTTTGCGATCGACATCATTTTTTAAAGTTTGTTATATTATTTATTTATGTCTTGTTTTAATTGAGTAGACAAAGAAATTAAGACGTAAAAATGTGTCAATGTAGGCGTTATTATTCTTGACTGTTCGCTCATTAATTATTAAATCATCACATTGTTGTGGATTAGGAAGCCACTTATCTGCAACTATTGTCCTGGGGACGAATGATGTTCCATTGTAATACTTTCCTTTAAAGTATTTTAATTTGACCGTTTTAGGTTACCAACTTTATTGTTAAAATAAATTTATATTTGTTCAAATATTCTTAAAATTTTGGGATATTAGGCGATCACTAATGTTTGTAATAACACTTCCATTTTCAGATTAGTGCATAGAAGACATTTTACTTAACTACTTAAAAATTTCCAATATCCACAACAGTAAAAAACATTAAGCTAGTCATTAAATTATGCTTACATTTGTAGTTTTCTTACTAACACACAATATTATCTACTACATCTACCTTACATTGTAGTTTACATAGACATATCAAGAATAACAGAATTCTGCTTTAAAACATCAATCAAATTAAAATCTGACTTATTAAGACACCAATACAGTTTTTTTATCATAAAGATAAATTATTGATATCGAAAATACTTTCACTTACTCGAAATTATTATGAATCATAATTTGTGATATGCCCCCAAAACCATAATATTGGGTATAACAACACTCATTGTGTTCCCATATTTATTTGACCGTCTGCCTGTCCGTGGGTGTACAGATGCTAGAGCTAGGCATTTTTTTAACCCCAAATTTAATAATCATTTTGAAGTTCTATGAGTGTTTTTACTTTACATCCCATTCATTATAATCAATATCTAATGTCTGTATTTATTTGACTATATTTTGAAAATAGTTGGTTTGATAAACAAATATTTCGATAAAATTCATGTTATCATTATTTTGACTAAATCGCTAATTTAAAAAATTTCCAATATAAACAAAAAACTAATCAAAACTTTTGCTGTAAATTCTTTCCAAGTAATTTCCTGGTGTATTTAGATAAGTGGTATTAACTTTAAATTATGCTGAGATACGAATTTTAATCAAAATAATCATTAAAGCAAATTTCAAGAAAATGTGTTTTTTTACACACGTAGGTGAATTAACCTTAATTATAGATGCTTTCTAGTGGAGAAATAAATTGTTTGGTGGGAGTTAATAATGAATGGGTGCTGATGAAGTGGGATTAGAAAGGGAATTGAAAATGTAAACGTGAAATAAGTATCGTGCGTTGATTTGTGCATGCTGAGAGGATTAGTATGGATCATGTGACAAATCAAGTATATGAAGGTAGAGTGTGTGGATACAAAGGAAGGGTAGGCCATTTAATATACGTGATTACATTTTGGGGACGAATATGTGAACAAGAGAAACATTAAGATTATTTTAACTATAAAAAGTGCATGTTGACTCGGCATATGGATGCTGTTGGAGCGAAAAGAGTATATGGGGATAGGAAAGTGAGGAGGAATTTATTGAGGGTAGATAAAGTACGTAATATTTTTTTGTAAATTATATCTACAGATTCTTCCCTACCCCATAAGGGAACGGCGGGACTAATGCATATATATAAAAATTTATTTTACTCATTTTGAATATATTTTGTATGATTCAACAACATGTAACTTTCAAAACTCCCATATGTTGTTTATTTTACCTGATTATACATTGTATGGATACGGAAACAATCTTGAACAAACGAATTACCATTTCCACTAGAAAAATGAAGCTCGCGATACTCAGTCCAAACCCCAAAATGATAAACACCGCTTGAAGGTGGTCAAGTGTGAGAACAACGGGGTAATTTCCACTAGAAAAATGATGCTCGCGATACTCAGTCCAAACCCCAAAATGATAAACACCGCTTGAAGGTGGTCAAGTGTGAAAACAATGGGGTTGTTGGATCCACGACTGTTTTTGTTAGATGTTAACAGATTTTCATTGAGAAGTTCTTTATTCCAATGTTGGATGAATCCAGCTTGATTCAAACGAACAATGATATCGTTAAACTTGATCAAAAAGGGAAAATGGCTCTCGAGACTGTATAAGACCTTCGAAGTTGAGCAGTAACATTCTTCCACAACATGAAGCAGTGCTCGGCCGTTGCGGAAATATTCTGGTTTAGAGATCAAGGCTCTTCCTTCGTATTTGAATGTAAACCTACTAATGTTTCTGCTGAAACCAACCAAATTTAAAGCTTCGTCATCATCATTGATAAATGAGATCTTCATTGCCACTTTAAAGATAAGCTCGTCTGTTAAATCGAAGGTCTTTTCAAGATCTGAAAAAGAACTAGAGCCATCGAGGACTGTTGTTATTCCTAGATCAGAATCTACAACTTCCATCAGTGTGTTAATATCCGGTAAATATGTGGGGACTGTGAGGTAACTATATAAGTTACCTGTATAGGTGTTATTCATGATCAAGTTGAATATCAATATACAATATAATGACAAAACGTTGATGGAATAAAGAAGTCACTGATTGGGTAGCTCCCCCTAATGACATGCGAAATGCGTCCAAAAATTCATTGTTTTGTAATTTAATAGGCCTTTCAATGAACGCAATAAAAGATAAAACCTTCCAAGTGATAGCCATGAATATATTAGTACTCATAAACAAGAACCAAATTAATGTCGAGAAAGGTAATATTAAATTCATGTATTTTGGAACCGCTAAAGATTTAGGTACGATAATTGTGACGCAGTCTTGATCAAAAGGATAAGTCGACTGGTGTATTACGAAGTAGAAACACACAAATACAATAGGATAGAAACCTCTTGATAATGTTGTGTCTTGTTTTTCAGCTAATGTATCATATTTATCGAAGTAACTAATATTTGCGACTAAATTCAATTTTTCAATCAAAGCGTTGAATAATTTTCCATTTGGTCCAGATAATGTGACACTTTCATTTGAGTCATCTTCATAATCAAAAAGTAGTGGGTGAGAGCCTCCAACTGGGGCTTCGATTAAAAACCCTTTGGTATCTCTAAGTTTGTCAGTAAACATTTTGTCTATGGTATCATTAGTATATTCATTAATAACATCTACATAATTAACGTATTTAGTAAATGGATTGTAGCTCAATGATCTAATTCCTAGGAATTATTGCTTGGGATTATGTTGTTGACTTCACCTTCCAAAACACTAAAATTCCAAAAAATTACTTCCATGTTCAGAATATTGAACCTATCCCAACAGTCTTTCAACATTTCAATAGTTTCTTCTGTCCCTTCAAGTTAGAGGTGTTGTGATGATAATTAGGAAGAACGCTTGAGGATTCCAGAAGGCTGATTTCTTCCAATGGTGGTCTGCAAAACAATTCCCCCCAGTTGTACTTCTAAATATAATAAAACCAACACTGTTTTCTACATTATCATGACGAATAAGTTTGGTGAAATTATTTTCTTGTGAAAGTTTTTGTAAAGATACCACTTGGGTGCACTTAGAGTCGTGGACAGTTTTTAAAACGACATCAATAACTTCACCATTAGTGGTACCGTCGTGGTCTGTAATAATAAAGTAGTTATTTTGTAGGAAATATTGATAGATAATGGTATTTATACTTGAAGTAAAATTAGATACAATTAAACGTTGTGCCCAAGACGTGGTAGAGATTTCACCTTCTGAATAAATGTCATACGTAGTTAATGTAGTTATAACAGCCAATATAATACGATATTGTAACATCTGAAAATGAAATACAGAGATTAATAACTACAATAAACTTAAAAACAATGGATGTTTATTCATAATAAAAATAAAAATGAATGCTCGTATTATTACTATTCTTAAATCTGTACATCTACATTGATAATGTATATTAGATGTAATATACCTTAATTTTCCATCAAAAAGTAATAGAACTAATCCACTTAATATATTCAGCCGGGACTTTAGCCCCAAACATTTCATTATTGAAAAATCGGAAAGGATGAGATTGACTGTTTAATCCCCGTGAACATTGGTATGTCTAAGGCCATTTAACCACTGGTTGAAACAAAACCAACATCAAACAAAAAACCTTTTGTTTGATTACTAAGAAACACTCTTAAACGAACAAATAAACTTTTATTTTTAAATTGGACTATTTATATGACCACAAACATTGATTTAGAAGAGGATTTTTTTTTCGGACTTCTAACAACGTTTTGACATAGTCCGGCGGTAAAATGTTCAATGGAAACGTTCTAAGAACAAAGCAAACCATGGAGGTTCATATATCCACTTTATTAACGTTCTCGAATAGTACTGCGGTTCGTAACAGCCTCGAGTGTGCGTTTTAGAATGATTGTGATATAAATGTTCATGAAAAAAAGATTTTCTTAGAATGTTTGTAATAAACGGGAAGAAACCTAGATTCGCAGATTAGTCTTTGATTTATCTTTTTCTTCTTCTTCTACTTTAGTAAATAAACACAAATGGTTGAAGAAATATCTACAATAGTGTTTTTCACGCCCGTCGCCAGGTTGGCTACAGGATAAAGTTTTATTTTATTTGATAAATTATTGTTTTGTCCCACAGCATCGAACACTAGTTCAAGTCGGTTGACTGAAATAATTTATTCCCAATTAATTATTTTAACCAGTGGGTAATCAGCCTGAGTGTCCCAAGTATATGTGTGACAAATTTAAAGATAATGATATTAAACAAGTTACATTTAAAATATTACTTCATATTTATAAACTAGATAAAATTATTAATCAATCATATAATACATCTTTAATGAACTTGAACCAAAATATATTGCCCGAAGGGTGTATCTATTTTGTATTAGAAATATTTTCCCATATTTTAAAATTTTATTTTTGTAAAAATTCATAGTATAAAGAATGTTTAGTTTTACCTCATTTGATAATTTGCTTATTTTAGAGTAAATTACAAATTTATCATAATATATTTCAAACTAACTGTTCAAGATGACAATGATATTAATGCAATTCACTAATTTAACATATTAAATTAGGAACTCTAGATGAGAATTGAACGACACCTAGCCCTATATTGAAGTAAAAGTATCCATTCCACCTCATTACAACCTATCTCTTTCATGTCCATTCTAATGCTATCCTCCCATATATATCTTGGTATTTCTTTTGATATCGTCCCATTGGGTTTGCCAATTAATACCCTGAACAAGATTCTAGATTATTCCATTCACGCTGCATGTCTTGCTCACCATAATCTTCAAGATTGGATTATCCTAACAATGTATTGTGATGAGTACAGGGTATGTAACACATTATAATGTGTCATCCTTCACAATACCCTATTAATTTATGCATTTTAGTCACGTATATTGAGTGAAAATATAATGTCTATGTGATATATTTTCAAAGTTTGCTTCAATTTTTGAACCGTAAAAAAAACCTAAGTCATATTTTTTTATCTACTGGTGTTACACAAAGTCATTATTAAAAAAATAAGAAGCACCTAAATCTCTTAATATATGAGTTTATAAGTGAATTATCAATAATTATAATAACTATTGGGCAACGTGTTTTAGCACACTTTTTAAAATAATTGGCATTATCAAATCAAACCTACTACACAATCCTTCATTTTAGGTTTTGAATTCTTATATTATTCCAAGACACAATTTGTTAGAGGAAATTTCAATCTAACAAAATTAACAACAAATTAAATATGGGTAATTCATTATAAATTGTTAAGATCTATTATTTGTTTGTTGAATTTTAAATGTAAGACTAGTATTATATTTTAGTCAAACGAAACAAAAGTGGTAGATTAGTTTAGTTTTTAGGTAACAGATGATCTTCTTCAACAAATTTAATAATTATATTAAACACTAACACAACATTTAACTAAAAATGGAAACTGGGGGAAACCTAACAAAAATATGTTTTGAAAAATCCTACAAAGCTTACGATACTTACAAGACTAGATAAGTTAGCAAAATTATGAATATTATTTTGAATTTATGTTTTCTTAAAGTAATATTTTACAGATTCAACGAAAATTATTGTTAATGTTTGTTACTTGTTTTATTATGACTTTAATGCAATATTTACTTTTTTGAAGTTATTTATATAATTATGTAAAGTTGATCAAAGAAGTTATATTATTTTGAATATATCCTCATATCTAGGTCACTTTCATTATGAGTATTTTGTGCCTTTTCAAAAAATCTTACTAAACGATATTTTGTGCTTTTGTTCAATATGTGATAAGATTGTTTTAATGACCAAATAAATAGTGCTTAAGCAAAAAATTGGTATAGTACTATATCAATATTTATTAATATTATGTTATCAAATTATATCATTTTTATGTTATCATCAGTTTAAATTGTTTTTAATTGAATTGAATAAAAGTTTTGAAGATTTGAAGATTTAGTCAAATATACTATTATAAATATATTAATAATATATATTGTGAACAATATTAAATTTTGGATTCCATATATCTCAAATATTTAAGTTATTATTAATATTAGCACCGCGTATTACTACCCGTTCGGGCTATACGTACTTACGCTAATGTGTAATGTAAGGGTTATAGTGAGATTAAATGAAGGACCTACAGTTTAACGTGGAATCCTAACCACGGTGGAGGCCTGGCATTTCCCACATTCACAAGATGTCTTGTCAGAGGTGAAGGAGGGGTTTGGGAATCAGATAAATCTGTAACGGGACCGAGGATTGAACAACATTTAAGTTTAAACTAATTAATTCTTAGTATAAAGAAATATTATATCTCAGGAAATCAAAGAAGAAACCATTTCGAAATATTTGATAGCCACAGCCATAAGATTATTAACACATAACAACATCCTTAGGTAACGTATACACCTGTAAGACAAATATTTTTTCCGATGACTCCCTACTTACTTTCTATTTAGTTGATCATATCAACAAATCCACTCAGGTCAAAAATTTCACAAATAATACATAATATTTACCTTCAATATCAAGAGAATATTCACTCAACAAATCCAGATCAAATAATATCGAAAAGACTGAAGCCAATATAAACCACCCAACAGTGAATAACAGTCAGTCAGTTAACTTTGTTATAAAAACTCATTAGGGTTTTTAGTATATAATCACAGGGTATTGATCCATTAATAAATTCTACTACAGTTTAACGTGGAATCCTAACCACGGTGGAGGCCTGGCATTTCCCACATTCACAAGATGTCTTGTCAGAGGTGAAGGAGGGGTTTGGGAATCAGATAAATCTGTAACGGGACCGAGGATTGAACAACATTTAAGTTTAAACTAATTAATTCTTAGTATAAAGAAATATTATATCTCAGGAAATCAAAGAAGAAACCATTTCGAAATATTTGATAGCCACAGCCATAAGATTATTAACACATAACAACATCCTTAGGTAACGTATACACCTGTAAGACAAATATTTTTTCCGATGACTCCCTACTTACTTTCTATTTAGTTGATCATATCAACAAATCCACTCAGGTCAAAAATTTCACAAATAATACATAATATTTACCTTCAATATCAAGAGAATATTCACTCAACAAATCCAGATCA
Organism: Timema poppense; assembly: GCA_902141375.1. Classification (NCBI taxonomy): domain Eukaryota; kingdom Metazoa; phylum Arthropoda; class Insecta; order Phasmatodea; family Timematidae; genus Timema; species Timema poppense. The sequence goes on from CABFOV010005497.1 coordinate 23,193, forward strand.
AATAATATCGAAAAGACTGAAGCCAATATAAACCACCCAACAGTGAATAACAGTCAGTCAGTTAACTTTGTTATAAAAACTCATTAGGGTTTTTAGTATATAATCACAGGGTATTGATCCATTAATAAATTCTTTAAATAAAGTGATAATATAACTAGTTAAAAAATAAATATCGTCGTGTGTATGTGATTAGATGGCATTTATAAGCATTGATAATGTATTTAATTACCCATTATTTACGCGAGATAAAAAAGTTACATGTCGATTCCAGACGTGTTAGTTGCGGACTGAGTTTGAAGTGCACACAATAAATAGCCGGTGGGTTGTCACAGTGGACGAAATAGAGAAAGAGGGGATCATGTGTTGACAGCTATCATCAAGTATGGATGTGTTTTATTCATGGGATGGTTGCATGGGGTCAAACAGCAAATAAATTATTTTGTACTGTCTATTGATTGTTATAACACATGGTTAGGCATGTTCATAGTTCATGCAGAACATTTCGTTCTTTGTCTTGGCTCCGTTTTTTTTAAAATATATTTTCTTTTTTATGTCACAACTCAGGAGTGTTAAAAGTTAATGCAGAACAGTATGTTTATTGTATTTTTATTTTTGGTTTTCCATTGCCATGTGTTTTTTTGAAATTCAATTAAATTTTGTAGTGCAGATGAGTGCCTGGAGAAATTTATTAAAGTACTTGGGTTTTCTGAAAATTTTAAAATATTTTGAATACTCTGGTCACTTGTAGGTTTTGTTTACTTCTCTTTATACTTGGATCACAACTTTCATAATACCGTTTTTGGAAAGCTGCTTATTAGGCGTCTTCTTTCAAAATCTGCACGAGCTTGAAAATATTAGGTTGTTTCTTCACCATAGGTGAGTTGAGCTTGGGGTTTCATCCTTCCCCAGCATTGGTTGTTAAATTACTCAGACCTGCGACGTTCCACGTTTTGATAGATATGTTGTGATTCTGGAGCCACAGGTCAGTCAAATAGTCCAAGAACTTTGTTGATCGTTCGTTTTGAGGAGCCTCAGCCATGATACTAATCCATCCTTCATCCATGTAGTCTGAGGTTTTAGAGATAATCTTGTACACATCTTAAGCGTTTGGCGAACAGATTCATTGTTTTGAAGTCCAATGTCTATCTATAAGCCTGAACTTTTTGCCATAGGCAATGACTAAATTGAAGAAGCCAGGTATTTGAACGTTTGTTATTTCTTCATTCACCAATTGCATAGACGCAATCTAAAATTCTATCTTAATCAATTCTGTATTCACCTGTGGATAACAGTTTCTGACTGATCGAATGAGTTTGATGTAAGTTCTCCTTTTGTTATCTGGAATCAATGCATATACTACGGGAAGCACCCTAGTTTCTTCTTCTGCTCCGCCGAGATCAATATTAATTATGTTAAGCTGGTAAAATAGCTTATTACACCTGGTAAATGTTCCGTCAAAGAATTAAATTTTCCCCTCTTATAGAATAATTTTGCTTCTTTCCCTGTAAAAGTGAGTAGCCTCTTAACATCAATTGTTTGATCATATTTCAAGAAACTTGAAAGGTCTGTTATCGCCAGTATATCTTCTGGAAAGTGAATTACCTCACTTTGTTTGGGATTCTGCTCAGTTTGCAGTGCAGTACTACATAGTTCGCATAGTTTACCTTTCACGTTGTTGTATTTTGGCATTGAATTAACAAAGTGGTAGCCCCGAGTGTAGGGATCTTTCATTTCTTCTCTGAAAATTTACTTCAAATAACCAACACTTCAGCTTTCATGCATTTTCGAAAATTTTCCAGTCTCTTCTTAGCCTCAATCTCTGCCACATCTGTTGCACAAGTGTGTGGTGCCGATTTCAACATCATTATTTTATCACTACTTATATTAACAGTAGTTTTCACTGATCCACGCCACTTTTCCTTCTTCTACTTGACACACATCCAATGTTAGGCCTATGTTAACGACCCTGGTAACCATCGGCGATTAGACTAGGTTTCCCCTTCTTATTCGTAACCACTGTAACTTCACCAGTACTCAAATTAATCGCTGTGTCACCGTCTAACTTCTCTGGTCGAATTAAGAAAGATCAATAACAACCCGTAGCTCAGCTTCATCTGCTCTGAACACCTTGTTGTTTACAATAATGCACTTTCTTCCCTCCTCTCCGTGGTTTAATGTCTCTTCGTCAGTTATAAACACCCCTTTTTGCACACTCACGATATTTGTACTCTACGAACACGAAATAGGGCTGTTCCTTCTCAACACGTTCGCAATCGACGCGTAATGGATAACATAAAGTAGGAAACTACCTCGATGTCTATTTTAAATACGACATTTATTTTCACTTATGTGAGGTATGTAATGTTCATTTTATGAATTAATTGATTGTATAAGCATATGATTATTTCTATGAGGGATAGAGAAAGAGATTACCAATTTTACCGGAAAATATATTTTCATATACCTTCCAGGGCTCTTTTACATGCCTGTTTAGAAATAGGGACCAAACGCTCTACTTCCCCTTTGAATGAAAATTTGTTAGGGAGTTTTATGGATCGAACTCACGAACTTCTGGTCCAGAGGTGCGACTTTCCGCCCAATACCACTTAGGTCAACTTAAAACTTGTTCGGAATCCAAACAACCCTGTCCGAAGTTTAATTAACACATTCACATCACTAACCATCGTCCTACATTTTATTTTTTATTTATAAGTTCGTTCAAAGGCCAGGGCAGGGCTATAGATGACTTAATGTAGGAATAGGAATTGAAATTCATCTGCATTAACGTTGATAAGGAATGGAGGGGAAAACACTTGGGTAAATAGCGTGCAGAAAATCAAACTTTTTGCACTCGTGTGACATTCATGTTTTGACTCCTACGTCAAGTGTAATCCAGTCTTTTGTAAGTTTGGTATTATCTTAAACCGTGCGGCGTAACAAACGGCGCGTATTTCTTAACATTCCTTACTTCAATTTATGTATCAACTTCTTCCTTCCACAGATCTGGGGATGTGATACTAAGCGTGATACTTTAGGTTAAACTTGCTCTAAATGTATGTATCAATAAAAAATGAGTGTTTATAAAGTGCACGTTTAAACCTCAACAAACAAGACACTAAATCTCAATTTCATTTCTTTACCATACACTTCCAAGCCTATTTTTCAAAACATTACAGAGTTATTGTAATAAAGACTTTTAAGAATATCATTCTGGTGTTTAGTTTATTTTATGTTATAAACTTAAAATATTATATTACATAAACTATGCACTATAAAATTTGTCGAAAAAAGGGCATTTTCAATTTTTTTATTTAATATTTACCATCGTTTCTGACTATCCGTTCGGATTATATGCCTAAGCTTAAGTACTAATTAGGATAATGGATCAGTAATTGGGAAGCTTTAATTTAGAGGAAGTGAGCCCACATTTGCGTGGAGTTAAAGTGGAGAATCCTTTAGTATAAACCTTTAGGAAAAACCATCCCAGTTAACCTGACCGAGATACAAACCACAATCTGCTAGTTCTGAGTGGTTTAGCTCAACAGGAAACTAGCGCATTAGCCAACTACAACCTCGAGGCGGGTAGTTTCCTATTTTGATTGTGAGAAGAATGGAGAGGGAAATGATGCCCAGAAGGATGTTTGGTATGGGGCTGTGGATAGGAACATGAGAAGAATACCAAGGGACATATTGATGAAGGGAGTAAGGAGGATTGTGGAGGAAAGAGGAGAGGACTGGGCCGTGGTTCGTGATAGAGCGGGTTGGAGGAAAAGAGGCGGTGGAGAAGCTTATGTTCGAATCGGACCCAGCCAGTGGCTGGAATCTTTCCATAATGAGGATATTTTTTTAAACACTTCTTACATTTGAACCCAGATTCTGCGGTCTGTATTGATAAGTCATGGAGTGCTTTGGTCCACAGGTACTTAAACTGTATGTCGTGACACCCCCAGTGGCTGCAAAAATGTTCTTGGGTTAGTAACAAGCATTAACAAACATGAATAAATAAAATACTTATTTTAGGACTATTGAAATTATAATACATTAAAATCTTTAATTCTACGTTTGTTTAATTTATTGCATAGAATAAACGACGTGGTTTATAATCACACCAACATAATTTTAGTAATCACTAGTATGATTCACTAAGTTAAAATAATGACTTCCACTTATTTAAAATAGTAGTTGTTTAAATTGTATTTATTGTATCAAAATGACTGGCCTTTATGTTATATATAGGGAGAATTACAGTTGGGCCACAACTCCTTCTTGGGTATTGTTTCTCATCTCCGGCTGTTGTGGCGCTCTATTTAGGATGGTTGTAAATGTTTTCTCAAGCAGAGTGAAAACAAGCAAGGGAAGATAGAGTTTGTACACATCTAAACGAACGATCGTGAATTAATAAAAAAATACAAGTGTTCGTACAATCGAACATAAACGTACATGAACGCAAAAGACGCATTCACAAACGCAAAAACAACACAAACGAGAAATCAAGCTGAAAAGTCTAGTGTTCGATGACGCTCCGTCCGTATAGTGCATATTTATTTAATGTTAAAGTATGGATCTGTGGCCTATAACGACGATTTCTCATAAACATAATGGAATGTTAGGCGAACAGATTAGAGTACTTCTTATTCTGAGGTTCCCATGCCTGAATGAGAAAATTAATTTATTCTTTCTTTTTGATATATGGTTTAAGAAAACATTAAAGTAAAATTAATTACCATCGTATTCTTATTAACAATCTACATTTTAATCTCTTACAATTAATTAAAGTACTACATTTACCTGTAAATACTACAATTTCTTTTTTACTTCTTCAGGCTTAAATTTTTAAGTGGTGGCCAAATTTATCCAAGCATCATTCTTCTTGTGTAATATTTTGTAGTAGGGATCGAAAGAGTTCCAAAGCACAGGACTCTTATTCGTCGCTGAAAAATGTTAATATTGTACATTTGGCCACTCCATGTCTAGGGAAGTGCGCACTCAGAACTGATAGAGAATGAAAGACACCGTCCACACCTGGTGTGCACAGACGAACAGAAACCAACAAAAATAACCCTTTTTCTTTGAAGTCCCGACAAGCTTGTGGATCGCTTCGACGATTATCGATGATATTAGTTTGTGCTTGTTTGGTATTGTATTCCCGTCCACACCATAAGATTTTGCTCGTTTATGTTCGTTCGTTCATGTATGTTCATTTTCATTTGTCGGGTTAAGCTTAAGCCACGTACAAACCTGGAGAACGAACTAACAAATACAACACTAACACTTAAGAAGTAGAAGGAAATGGTAATATTTACAAGTGAACCATCCTTAACAAGATTAAGGGGAATACAGGAGGTCCAAATATAACAAAAAAATATAAAGGGGCCACAGAGGCAATAGGAGCGAGTGCTTGGAGTTGTTTGCTTTGATTGTCTGTGGACAAACATTCAAAACTCAGACCCCGCAACTCCCACCCATTGCGGAGTTTAATAAGAGAACGGTCTATCTCCAGAGATTGTTAAAATAATTAATATTAATCTCTAAAAAGGGTACACCAAAATAAAGACTCAACCAATAACACAACATTAAATAAAATACTTAGGATATGATAGATTAAAGTTATGAATAAGAATAGGACATGTTTTCGAGTTAGTATTTATTTAACAGGCAATTAATCCATTGAGGAAATATATGATTAATATAATGCGACAGAATTGACATTTATGAAATATTAGAGACATCATTAGCGTATGCTAGCAATATATATATATATGTATATATTATGGGAAAACCTGCATGGTTTATATTATTAAATAAATTTTAATCTATTAGTAAGATAGCCATTATCATAAATTTACCCAATACAGTAAAATAGCATTGATAAATTAACAAACAATATCAAGAACATTAGTTACGAGTTCGTGTGTTACAAGAAAAAATTGGATCATTAAATAAGTTATCCTTAGTTGGATAATTATAAAAAGTATTTCTCTTAAACACTTAGAATATAGACCTATACAACAATTTAACCAGCCACATAATATTTATTCTGAATTCTACCAAAATATTTACTTCCCTTTTTTTTATTAACAATTATACCATTTTGTCATAACAACAATAAATTGCAAACGTTAACGTTGAGACGTCATGGATAAAATAACTATCATTTAATTTTAGAAGCTTTACTGAACCCATAAACATATTTAAATTTATTATCAAGAGACTGAATAATACAATATTCATGAGATTCAAACTCGACTCTTTTGTCAATGGTAACATATCGTAAACATCCTAAAGTTTATAGTCGATAGTTTTTTTATTTATCGAAGAACAAAAAAAGATCGATCATTGATATAAATGTCTCCATCGTACAACTAATCGACTTAGAAGTGAAGTCATGCGTATTTTAAACTATTATAATTTTAAGGTTAAATTACATAAAAAGAATTTTGAATAAGAAGTTAACATGATATAAATAAGAAATATTAATGAAGCCGAAAGGAAATTTTGACCTTACATTTTATATTACTCGAAGCTAGAGCTTCTCCTGCTCTCAATCTGATCACGCCCAAGAGTGCCGTGTGATCGCTCAGACGCCACTATATATTCAACGCAACCCAGAAAAAGAACGACGGGAAAAGGGGGTGGGGTACACAGATGGAATATTCGGGAATTACACACGCGCATGAGAATATACATCGAGAATGTTCTTTTCAGTCCAAAGCTCCTCCTAAACTAGGGGCTGTAGAACATCTTCACAACATAAGATCTTTGGCACAAACCGATTAGACAATCGGAGTTCAGTATTATATCCAACGCGCGTTTGAGTAGGTGTGTTTTGATAGTAACTCAAGTAAGTGTTCCCTGTGGACATCAGCTGCAGTATAATGGGGTAAGTTTAATCTATTTAAATTGTACACTCATGTCACTGAATGCTACACAAGTAAATAAAATTCTTTGATTAAATGTATAAAATAAAATGTAGAGTCTCGATAGGACTCTGGTAGTAATTTACTTTACTTTAATGTTTTCCTAACCATCATTTCGAGAGGAAAAAAAGAAGAAAGAAGTTAATTTTTCTGGTATGGGAACCTCAGAAAATAGAACTCTAAATGGTTCGCCGTTTGCCTACCAATACAAGGTGTTTATGAGCAATCGTCGTTATACGCCACAGCATCCATACTTTGAACATTAAATAAATATGCACCATACGGATGGAGCGTCAACGACACTAAATTTTTGGTCTGATTTTTCGTTTATGTTTATTTGCTTGCATTCATGGGTGTAGTTGGGCGTTCCTGCGCGTTTATGATAATTTGGTTTCACACTTATCTGTTTGCGTTCCTTCGCGTTAAATCGTGAGTTGTGTACGCGGCTTTAGACAACAAAATTCTAATATAATCCAACCTAGCCTAACTTAACATAGCCTAGCTTTGTCTGAGGCAAAAATGACAGGGAGGGGGGTTGAATGCATATCCACCCGCAGGGTATGAACTTTAGGGATAAAGTCTCTCGTGGCTCAACTGGTATAGTGGTCATATTACCTGTATTCTGACCAAGCTGTCCCGGTTTTTATTAATGGCTGGTACAGAGGGATTTATCTAGAAAGCGAAATAATTCACATGGTACACAAGCTTTGGTTAATCAGGCTCAACTTAGGTTAAGATAATTTTTTATTACCACGTTTTTTTTGCCCGTTTGGAATGTACGTTTGTACTAGTTACGTTAATGGTGTTAGGGCTAAGTAAGTCTATATTTTAAGGGAAGTGTACCTGCATGTATGTGGAGAGAGAGAGGAAAACCACATTCAATACACCAAACCGAGATTAGGAACTCTATCTCCCCATCATCGGCAGTCTAGTCTATTGATAGACTTTAGTTTAGTTTATTCGTTAGAGAGACAATAACTTTCATTTTCATGGAAACAGAATAATAAAAGTTCTAAAATGAAAGTTTGACCTTAAACACATTAAGAAAAAATAGCAACTAAAAGATACGGGGGAAAATTTTAAAAGAAACGCTGCTCTCAGGGATGAATAGAATTAAACTTTTAGAGTTACATTGTCATGAAGAGTTAATTGTCAGGTTGGGCACCAATGACTTGGGCTCACAGAAGATCCACTACATTTGAGGTGGCTGTTGTAAGACGAGGTGTATATGGTGGTGAGGGCTGCAGGCCTCCACGAGATCGGCACCAATGGTTCTGATAAGAGAATTGTCTGAATTTAGGAGTTTACAGAAGAATATATCGGTATGCTGGTACAAATTAAATAGAGAAGTGGTGATACTGTCCCAGTGAAGATCTATTGAGAGAGAGTAACACCATAAACTTTGCGGCCACCCAAGTGAGTGCTAAGACCTTCATTGGTTTCACATCCTCATATTCACTATAACTATACCTTTATCTAATCGGGACATAAAAATAATTTCTAAGGAATGGATGCAGGATTATCAGTAGAAATGATACATTAGTACTGACTAATTTTTAAGAAAACTGATGTACTGATTGATTTAGTCCAGGCACTAAGTTATCATTATTATTATGATTATTATTATTATACTTGTGAAATATAAAGTCGCTTATTCATCTCAGAAATGTTTTATGTTTATTATTTATTATTTGTATCAAGTACCTTTTTCTAATTTTATTATTTTTATCTGCATATATAAAGTTTGAAAATTGATTATAAAAATGAAGTCCTACTTACAAACATGGTCAAAGCCACGGAGCAATGTTGAATGTTTGTTTTGAATTACTTAACTAAAGTGAACACACGCACTAAAATCGTTGGATTAGCATCCATGAAGTAGTGAGCTAGAATGGTTGCAGGGGAATTCATAACAATAATTAAAATAGTTGGCCAAAAAGAGGCAATCGTTGTGTTTAAAAGATTTATATTTTGGCATCGGGGCTGTCACAATTCCATTGGTATTTCAGGCAGTCAGGCTGCCCAAATCCGTAACATATCAGCCTACACCTTTTTGTAATCAGTAGCACTTGTACTTAGAGGGCAACCATCAAGGTGAGGGTCCCGAGATCGAGTTATCTCCGAGTCACGCGAAGTGTCAGTAAATTCCCTCAGTCTAAGTTTCCACGAGTTATGCTAGTTATTCCACGGACGCGGGTGTCCAATCTCTTTATTTCTTTATCTTTCATTTAAAATCACGTTTTCATTATCTTTTATTAACTACTATTAAACCAAAATTCGTAAGACTACACATATTATTTTGAAACCCCACAATTCCCTTCCCTGCCACCTTACCCTTCCCGTAAGCTATCCTGACAGATAAAACCCACGGGGCTTATGTCGTGACAGTACTATCATTAGTGGAGCGTGATCTATATTTTTGGTGAGGCCAGGTCAAAGCTTACCCGCAATAGGAGTTTACAGAAGAATATATCGGTATGCTGGTACAAATTAAATAGAGAAGTGGTGATACTGTCCCAGTGAAGATCTATTGAGAGAGAGTAACACCATAAACTTTGCGGCCACCCAAGTGAGTGCTAAGACCTTCATTGGTTTCACATCCTCATATTCACTATAACTATACCTTTATCTAATCGGGACATAAAAATAATTTCTAAGGAATGGATGCAGGATTATCAGTAGAAATGATACATTAGTACTGACTAATTTTTAAGAAAACTGATGTACTGATTGATTTAGTCCAGGCACTAAGTTATCATTATTATTATGATTATTATTATTATACTTGTGAAATATAAAGTCGCTTATTCATCTCAGAAATGTTTTATGTTTATTATTTATTATTTGTATCAAGTACCTTTTTCTAATTTTATTATTTTTATCTGCATATATAAAGTTTGAAAATTGATTATAAAAATGAAGTCCTACTTACAAACATGGTCAAAGCCACGGAGCAATGTTGAATGTTTGTTTTGAATTACTTAACTAAAGTGAACACACGCACTAAAATCGTTGGATTAGCATCCATGAAGTAGTGAGCTAGAATGGTTGCAGGGGAATTCATAACAATAATTAAAATAGTTGGCCAAAAAGAGGCAATCGTTGTGTTTAAAAGATTTATATTTTGGCATCGGGGCTGTCACAATTCCATTGGTATTTCAGGCAGTCAGGCTGCCCAAATCCGTAACATATCAGCCTACACCTTTTTGTAATCAGTAGCACTTGTACTTAGAGGGCAACCATCAAGGTGAGGGTCCCGAGATCGAGTTATCTCCGAGTCACGCGAAGTGTCAGTAAATTCCCTCAGTCTAAGTTTCCACGAGTTATGCTAGTTATTCCACGGACGCGGGTGTCCAATCTCTTTATTTCTTTATCTTTCATTTAAAATCACGTTTTCATTATCTTTTATTAACTACTATTAAACCAAAATTCGTAAGACTACACATATTATTTTGAAACCCCACAATTCCCTTCCCTGCCACCTTACCCTTCCCGTAAGCTATCCTGACAGATAAAACCCACGGGGCTTATGTCGTGACAGTACTATCATTAGTGGAGCGTGATCTATATTTTTGGTGAGGCCAGGTCAAAGCTTACCCGCAATTATATTTTCTCGCCATGTGTTAAACAATTAAATTAAATTCATTTAAGATTTCATAATTTTTAAAAATCACCAGAATTACAAAATCACTAGACAAATCTACAACCAGAAAGAATAAAATAAAACTTTTTTTAATTAAATTTACCAAGTGATTACATTATTTGTGCAAAAGTTGGGCGCTTATTAATATCAGTTAATGAGCAACACAATATTTTAAACATTATATTGCTCTATGAAATAAATGCCTTGACACCTGTTAATTGTGTTTTTGGATTGACATTTTGACCATTGAATCTATTTGTGATGCAAAATTTACTGTTACTAATGTTATAAACTTTAATGTATTTTACAATTGATTTGTACATTCTTCATGTTTTTGTATTCATTTACTTAAATGTGTAATAGTTATATCATCTTAAATAGTCTATATATACTTTGTTTGAAAGTCATATGTTGTACAATTAATTTGCCCTGAAAGGTATGTCTTACCTCAACGTATCACTCTGCTATGAAGTCGTATGTTGCAAACTTCATTTTCCCTGAAAGGTATCAGTCTTAACTCAACATATCAAACTGCTAGGAAATGCACTTATTTACCCTGAAAGGTATTAACTCAACCCTATCTTATTAGATATAACATAGCGGAACCATGTGACTAAGATTTCTTCTACGTTACAGGGTAATGAGTGGAACTTATTGATTGATGGCTTGGCAATGTGGTTAGTCTGATTCTGTTAGAGTTCATAAAAACTACTTTTCTAAAGTTTATTTACAATACATTTCACTTAATGAACTTGATAAATTTATCATTACATAATTGATATATTTTGTGTCAGTTTCAAAGTTTGAATGGCTCTCAGAAATATCAAAATCACAATTTTTAAGTATTTTAGGCGTAATGTCTTAAGTCATTTTATGATTCTTTGTGTCATTGTATTATAATATTTTTTGGGTGCCGTAAATTTTGTGTAAGTACCTTATTAATGACAGTAAAATAAATTCATTTTTAACTTTTTTCACTATATATGTTTTTAATATTTCAAACTAGATTGTGTGTATATATATATATATACACCTATGTATTATTTGAAATATGTAATTTCATTATATAAAATCAATGCTTGATTTTTAAATCTTAAGCTTTTAAAACAATGTAAATACAGAGCCCTAGTACTACCAAAATAATATTAGCCTTTTATTGATCTGACTATTATTTCAGTATTTGAAACACACTCAGATATACTTCCTTTAATGATGAAATTCAATATAGAAATGAATTACTTGAGTCTCAAAGCATCTTATAGTTAATAATATGTGCACAAGCACGGGATTAATTAATTATGATTGATATTTACTTTTAATAAATTTGTATTTTTGAATCCTCAATCTTTAATCAATAGTTCATTGTACTACTTAAAGGCATAGTACTATTCATTAAATGGATTAACTTGGACTTTTTACACCCGTATTATGTTAAAACATCCAGTTTCTTATTTTTTAATATAATAACCTTTTGATAAATAAAGTTTGTGATTTTTCTAATGTATCAAACATTTTTGTTTTTGTTTTTCACGTACCAGTACCATAAATAACAACAGGTGTTGTTTCTTTAGTATCAATATTTCAATAATATAGGTCATCTGAAAGTACATGGTAATATTTGTATACCAAGTGAGGGAGTTCTATTTAAAATCATTATCATATATTACTATGAAATAGGAGCTTTTTTTTACTAAAAATATTCTTTATTTTTTTAACTAAAACCTATGAGCTCTTAATGTACAAAGAAATAGTAAGTGTTGATAATGAGATGTGGTTACGTGGTTAAAATGTCCATTATATTAGTATAACTTTATATTTCATACAAGTAAAATATTATAGTGTCAGAACTGGCTATCAGCTACAAATTTTAGGGAAAAGGATGGGGAAGGGAAATAATAAGGTGTTTTTCTAGAATATAGCAGGAAATAGTAACGGTTGTAAAATAGTACCCATTGAAGTGAGTCAGGATAACATTGAGACACTTTTAGTCAGGAGTGCTCAACGCTAAACCTATTATGACGCTGAAGCCTTGGACTGTGCTACTATACAAACAGTCCTTATATTTTCTACCTATAAGTGAAAACCAATATTTATATTTTTTGAAAAAAACATTTTAAAGTTTCCTAAGGAGAAATATATTATTTACGAATCAATAAATGTGTTATGTAAATATTATAATTATAAAAGGTATTGAAGAGAATTGTATTAAGAAATAAACAGTCTTGGAAGATAGACAGGAAACATTATTAATTATATAAATAATGATGGTCAAAAAACCTTTTATCATCAGAACTTATTTTCCAGTGAAATAAAACCTATTAACATTAAGAAATATTACTTTTAAAATTATCAATCTTGTAGACGATGGTAGCCTATATTGTTATTATATGTAGTTTTGTATTATTCACTCGATATTTTCATAAACTTACAACTGATGACGTTGTATAATAATTAGAGTAGAAAGAAAAAAGAAAACTACTGTTGGAAAGATTTTTGAAAAAGGCGTGAATTGAAATAATTATTAAATGTGAAATGTTGTAGTTTACAGATTGATGATTCTTAGTGGTAGTTCCCTTTCTACCTGTGATACAATGCCGCATGATCAACCATCATTTGACGACTGGTTCCCAGATATTTCTACACCATTTTCAGGTATTTAATAAAGAAATACAAACTTTGGTTAAACCAAAACTTGATTGTTAAGGGTATGTAACAACGGAGTGATACAATTATACAAAAACAGCCAAAACATAATTTTTTTTAAGAACTTCAACATTTTTTATCTTTAATTGGTATGTATCTAATGCATTAGGATAATAAATTAGTCAATAATTCATATAGCTCAAATCTTAACATTTACTTATGCTCATTATAACTCAATTATTTAAAAACCTATTTATTTATATAATTTCTTGTCGTATAGCTTGAATTATGTAAAACCAAATTATACCATCATGTTCACCTTTATAATTAATTTTATTGGTTTTTTAAATACATTTAAAAATGTATTATTTTTTTAAAAGGAAATGAATAATCAAAAGTAACAAACTTTTATTATCATGTTCTATAATTTCAGTTATTTTTTGTATTTAAACATGATTATTTGACTGCTGTAATTAATTAGCAATATTTAAAACTCAATAAGACAATATTATATTTTACCTATATTATCATTGACCAATTCCTCACAAGATCATATCTACAATATTTTATTCCGGCCATGTTGAAAGCCAACAATCGTCGTGACCTGATGGGTATGTTGCTCTCCAGACTTTGAAACCCGCGAACTATTGAGTGTTGACGTATCCTATCTCCTGAAATATCGAACACAGAACCACTCATGTTCTTCTGGTTTATTTCAGTAGGAATACGAATTCTCGATGACCTAGTTATTTACGAGACAACGCTCCCAGTCTGTGAAAGTTCATAACATGCAATCATTCCCCCTTTTTTAAAATTCAAATTGCGTTATATTTCCAGTCAGACAAATTATATTAACCCTGATTTCCCTACATATAAGCTTAGCTGAAATTTGGGAAAGTCTATCAGATCTAATTTTATGCATCCATACGCCAAAACATACGATTGACAGGCCCATATGTTGAGCATCTGTTACTTTTGCCAGTAAAAACTTTCACAATTTTTTTTTCTGTTGACCTTGGTGAAGTACACGCCCCAGGATCCGACGCTCGTGGGTTCAAACCCAGACGGGGCCGAGGGATTTTCCTTGACTGAAAAAAATAATTCGTAGCATTATTTATTTTGTATCGGAAGTATGGCTTCATGTCGATTATGTCATGGAAGGTGTATGAAAATACCTTGGCTGAAAAACTGGTGGGCCCTTTAGTTATCGCTCATAGACATTTTCTGTTGCTGATATATAATAAGTCAGTTCAAAAAGTACACGTTAAATACCACAAATAATTAAATAATTAAACAAATTTTTATATTTTTACTTTAATGCTTTTTTAAATTATAGGCATTTGAAATTTTGAAAATATCCATTTGGATATTTTAACTCTCCACCCTTAGCCCTTTACTGGCAAAGACATTTATTATATTTTATTTTAGCAATGCGTTTTACTACACGTTCTTGATACACTAATGTGTGCTAATTACATCAAGGGATTAAGGATTAGTTTAGAGAATGTGTACCCACATGGAGAAAAAGGGAGTGAAAAAATAATAAAGAAAAACTACACTTGGAACGTACTACCAGGATTCAAACCAAGATCTCCCCGTCATCAGCAGTCAAGGCCGTCACCAGTCAATAATTTCAAGGGGGGTGAGGCTAATGGGAACATCCCCCAACTGCCAAAGGCTAGAAAAATTCAAAATATTGAACACCTCTAGAAGCTCTATGAAGTGCTTTTTACGATAACACAGCCTCCTATTTTATACTTGTGCCTTAATTTTGTTATGGTTTGAACCATAAATAAATCTATATATTATTTATTCATTAAATTTTGGAAGGGGTTTGAGTACGGCCTTGTTGGCAGTCCAGTCTATTGGGAGAGCGGCGTCTTAGACCATTCGACAAATAAAACGGGTGATAGCACTTTTTGTGACACACATAAAATAAGTCTGTCATGTCCATAAGGTCACATTAATTATTACGTCCAATGTTTTAATGGTTCCTGCTAACGGGACTGTACCTGCGACCAGCACGCCATCATCAGATAGTTCCTGACGATGAATACAGGTAACGTCTAAAGCTGAGCCTTGCAATCGAAAGTTCCAGTAATATCGTGAGTGATGATAGAATATTGATAAGGTTGTTAATTTTAATGAGTTTGTCTGGTAATATCAGTTCTAGAGTTTTCATTCCATTATTTCCTGTTCGGCGACCTCTTGCGTGCGGGACAGAACGAATAGAGGAGGGTACAGTCTGATCCTATATATCGGTGACCGGGTAGGTCATGAGCTTGATCGGGGCCTACGCTAGCTATCGGGCCTGCATGCTTTTCCCCCACCACCAGTGTGACGTCAGGCCGAGCGGCGGTCCTGTACGATTTGTCACAACGTTAGTTCCCCCTGCACTGGCTACTGTACAGGTTGATTTATTGTTTAATTGGTTATGTGAGTTNGCTTGATCACCTTCTGCTTGTGCTGGTGGTGTTTTATCTAAAAATAGTTTTTACACAATTCCTCAAAGCAAATACGACTATATTTCCTCTTAATTATATATTATGGCCATGCACCATTAGTGTAATTATGTATAGGTGTTTGCCGGGTAGTAAGACTCGGAGTTGAGGTCAAATTTTAATAGGAATGTCCTTATCTAACAGCTCTACATGCTAAGATATCTTTATTTAGTATTCACACGTCAAATCATGTGAGTTGCGGCTGTCCCTTCTGTAGATATTATAAATCCGTGTAAAATAACAATAATAAACCAGTAACATTGGTCCTGAGGAAAAAGGAGAACACATAGATGGTTCACATTAAGAGAAGAAATGGTTTATTGATGGAGAAGGGAAGAGGGAATCAGAGTACGACGAGTCCAACTGATGGATGATATCAGAAAAGGAAAAAAAATAAGATTTTTATGTGATAAAGGAAGCTGCTTATAGGACAGGCTGGAGGAGTCAGTTTAGGAACGGCATCTAATTAGTAGAATTACAGGGCTATTAATACTACTACTACTACTACTAATAATAATAATAATAATAATAAATATAATAATATCATTTTGATTAAACTTACTTTAATTTACATTTTCCTTTATTAAATTACTAGCCAACAGTTGATTACTTCAACAGGCTAACACTTATATTGCTGGCGCTTGCTTACTTTGAGTTTGTATTTCAATTATGACCAAATTTGTTTTCTATTCCATGTTCTGGGGACCCAGAGGAGTATGAGAAATGATTTTTTCGATTCCGGAGGTCGTTGAAAACACGTGGGAGAGAAGGATAGCTCACTGTATTTTACTAATACCAACATTTACTCAATGTAGGGAACTTAATCCATAGAAAAGTATGTTATATAAATTAGTTTTGTTTTATGCCTTAACAAATTAAAATTTAAAAAACAAAATACATTTCAGTTATTTAAAAAAATTAATAGTTAAATGTTAAACAGTGGTGACTGGTTAGTCCTCAAAATAATGTAGTTTTCCTCAACATGAAAAGTTGAATTCAACTAGCTTCTTCACAGTTCTCTTCTTCGTCAGTAATTAGTTCGTTGATGTTGAAGTTCTTGCAGTCATTAACATGACGGGAACAGTACGAACAGAACCTAGTTTCACTTAAATTACAAATCAAACACTTTTCAAACATAAATATTGTCACTAGCAAAGGAAAAGCACATTTTGTACACGGACTATTTCATAATAACTTATCATATATTACCTTAAGAATCTGTAGCGTAGCCAAATATCAATAAATCAAGGGGCTCAACAAATGCATTTAATGAACTCTCCCAAACATGAGGTTGAGCTAAAGCTCGGAGTACGTGAAGACCAATATTATTTAGAAGTTAGGTTTGACCCAAAATAAAATGTGCCTACTCGCATCAAAAGTTTGTCCAGGCTTCTTGATATGCTGTAAATATAACAACTCAATTATGTTTAGTTGATTTTCCACAAAGGTATTTTGGTTTAAGAAACCGAGTATCGATATTTTCTGTTTGCTTATGGGGATTTTTTTTGTACCCAGTTTACTTGTGTCACACTCAGTAAGAACATGTAACTCATTCAGAACTTCACTGACTGAATCCCCATAATACTCTGAAACAATAAGGCATCCAAGACATCTATTTTCCCTGACCCCGGCAATTATCAAAATACATATACAACTAACAGTTATGAATGATTTCAAAATCGAATTCTAAGTATAAAAACGTCAGTGTCAGGACAGTGAATAAAAATACCGCATGAATAGTTCTGTTAAACAGCTTCGTAGGCATGAAAGAACATTCTAGAATCAACCTTCACGTGATAACTTACGAAATGTGTTACCCTGGAATCATATTGTTTATAGATTTTCTCCGAGCATTCGATTCTATTCAAAAACTCTCCACCATAAGAGGTCAAATTTTTGGAACATAAGCATTCTGTAAAATGAGATTCGATGTGAACAGATAAACACGGGTCTTGCTTTCCTTACTCTGTAAGTATCTAGATTACTATTTAGGAAGTTGTGTGTTCCCTCTTTTTATTCTCACAATTAGTGAATCTTCACCAGCTAATTCTCTATTGTTCTTTAAATATTATTGATGATTTCCCGTACGTGTCAAAAACTACGTCATTGAATATATCATTAGTCTGTTTCAACACTTTATAATTCTGTTTAAATAAAAAAATTGCTAATTCAACAAATGTTTTAGTCTTCGAAAGGACCACAAACAGTAGTGAATATATATGTCCTATTCCATCCATAAAGTGAACTTCTTCCGGACTAACCGGAAATATATTCATATTTATTGGGGAAATGTTCTCTATTGCAATTTCGTTCATCAATTTTGCTTTCTTGCATTTTTTTTTATAATGCCAGGTGAAGGACCATGATACACCGATGCAGGTGGATAAAGCAGCAGTAATGCTTTATCAACTCTGCAGTACCAGTGTTTCTCTGTAAAGCTAAAATAAAATCATAAGGTAGATATTTATTTTCTAAAACGCATCTTTTTCTTATTCTTCTTATTGGATTAAGTTGCTGAGTATGTGAAAGATTTAACAGATATCCATTTCGAAGAGGAATTAAAGCTTTTAATTTTGTCAAATAATAACACTGTTTAAAATTTTCGTACCTACGTTTCTTTACCGATGGGCTACACCCTGAGCAAGAAAGATGTTACTTCTTTTTCATTTAGCACTAAGCCACTCACAATGTTACGTAAACAATTTTATTCACTGATTATCATTTCCAAAAAGGAATAGGAATATTATTTGCATATTACCTTCATCTCTGACTCTTATATCTGTGCCCCATTCACTGTGCGAATATTTGCCCATATCACCAATGGGGTCTGAAATACAATCATATTACATTAACTGCCTCATGGAATGAATATTTACCGTGATAAAGTAGTTACCATTTGTTTGTCGCTATAATAATACTAGATATTATTGTATATTCATGTCCAGCCACCAATAACTTTATAAGAAATTATAAGTATTTATTTAAGAACGTGATTTCTAACAAATCAATTACATTTTCCATTCGTCCATTCTTCTGAAAAATGTAATTTTTTAAAAGCATTTATGACTTTCTCAGGAAGAAGAGACATAAAATATATACAAGATACCTCCACGAACATAATTGTAGTTATTTTACATTTTACTTAGCCCTTTTTTTGAGATTCCCCTGTTGCCGACACCACCCCACTTGCCAACAATTACATTGACAAGATGGGGAAGTTTTGGCTGACTTTATATGCGAGT